>LJIJ01000976.1:0-63118 GCA_001718145.1 Orchesella cincta
TTCCTTCTGATAACAAGAGCGTAGGAGAAATGGTTGGCAAGTGAAGTCCATTAGAATAGAATAGAGATAGAATAGAATAGAATTATTGGTCATTCTATGGTCCCCCCTTTGGCGCCATAAGAGCCGGAATTTAAACGAACAAACATATACATATTTGACACATAATAACATTGGAGTTCCATTTGAATAATAATAAAAATACATATATAAATACGTACGTTTGTGATTGCAAAAATGCACATTTGACAATTCTTGACAATATAACTGCATAACATTTGGCAACGACTTTGACACAGTAACAATGATTAAAAAGTCCCTACTTCAGAAAAAAAACAATTATGATAGCTTGACTTTTTACATTTATATAACAAATATCTGCTTGGTCAGCTTTGCAGCTCTTAATCATCAGCATCAGCAATGTCCTCGTCCATACATGATGCCACATGATGACAGAAACATTCTTCAAATCCATTTGCGTTCCACGCGTTCTGAATGCCATTTATGATGACCTTATACTTCTTGACAAACTTTTGCTTAATGAATAACCAATCTCGTCGCTCAACTTTGTCCATTCAATGTTGCAATAATTTCTGCATACGCAGTCACATTCCTCCAACAGGTCACGGATGTAGTAGGCATGCATCGCAGTTATGGTCTCAATTTTCCTTTTTCAAATCCATGATTTGCCCAAGCTGTGTTAAATCTGCATGTTTGGCAAGAATATCCTTTGAATTCCAAAACAATTCACTTTTTTCTCACCCTTATTGGCAGGTTCACCCTCTGTTCCGGCAAATGATAGTTTTTCAACGGTTTTTGCTTCTGAGTTTGGTTTGCTTGTGGCTTCTTCGGAGCTTTACTTTCTTTTTCGATTTGACTTCTTGACTTGACCGTCGAGTTCTTCTCTCATTAATGGTTAAATCATCCGTGACTGAAACTTTTTACAGTAGTTTTGAGTAGGTGACAGTTTCTAAAAAACTTTTCTTTTGTCTTCTTTGATTCGAGCTCCACTATCACGACAAAATGTCCAGCTTTTCTAGCACTTTTGACTTGGATTGATTTTATATTCACATTTGCTTTTAACGTATTTCTGAGAAATGTGGAGATGAATTTTGTTCGTCTCTGCGTGTCGAGTAGATCAGCATGATCCATTCCATGGATAACGATGTTGTTTTCACGCGAATTGAATTTTGTGACTCTTGCACTTGCTTCATTTTTGTTTATCACGAGCTCTTCGAATGCAGAGCATTACACTTTTGGCTTGTTATTTGTAACTCATGTCCAATTAATATATTTACACAAGTTCAACCTCCGATCTCAAATTTAGTAAAGTATTTTTGAATAACAGCAGATGTCTAATTGACTTTCTGTTAACGTGAAACAAGATTCTTGACACAATTTAAAATCTCGTTGACTGAACAGTGGCTGAGAAGTGGTAAATTTCCATTCTCGGCCAAGTTGACTTGTGACAAAATTGTTTTGACTCATTTTGCTTACAATGAAAATTTTAACGATTGTGATGAATATGCACTGAGCAGCTATTTACACACAACTACTCCTTTGACAGCTCAAGAAGTTCCATTAAGGAACTGAACCTGATTTCTTGACATTTCTTTGATCAGTATGATGTTAATAGCGAGCAACTCATGCGTTGTTGAGTACACTCGAAAATATCTCACATCCTTTTATCTTCTCATTACCGTACTTCCTGCCACACTCAAATAAAATAGATATCTAAGTTATATAGAGTGTGAAGTTAGTCAAGTCATCAGTACAATTTGATCTTCAATCTGCCACCCATGCCGTGGGTGAGCTTTTATGACAATATGATATAAATATAAATATTGAGCAGTCAATAACAACATTATTATTATTACTACAAATCTGTTTCATTTTCTTAGTGTGTGGGCAGGCATGCTAAAATAGACAATCATATTTTCTTGGGAAAGACCAAGTATACAGCCCACAACAATAGCAAAGAAGAGGAAGAAGGATGTGGCGATGTGAAAGACCTCTCACTACTCAATTTAATAGCTAAATGTATTCAAAAACGAAATGGAACATAAAAAGTAGCAGGAACTCATATTCATGTGGAAGTGGTAGCTGTCCAAAAAGTACGTTCACCCTGTCATCTTTTTCTCCTTCCTTTACTTTACACAACCTACACAAACAGTGGAAAAACGAGAGCATCCTTACATTAAAAATGCGTCTTTTAATGTTTACCCGGAACAACAACAACAATGTCTACACGTGCAAATATAACATATAACAACTTTGGTATTAGCACTGTTTGCTATGCTATTGCTATAAATGTATATATAAATGCATACATGGCTACATCACGTAATATGCAAATATTGTGTAGCTTGTGTACACTGCTTACGCTCACTCAATTCACTGGAATAATATATATTTTTCCAGTCTATATAAACCCGTGACTAAATAAAAGTTGGAGTCTTTGTGCTTATATAAAGATTGGTAATAAATATCGTTAAAATATGGGAAAAATCTGAGAAAAAGTTGGTATTGTATTATGCTCCTGGGTAGGCTAATGTGAGACATCTAAAATTATTTGATAACTTTCTCAAACTTCTGAACCATCTGGTCATACTAAATCCCTTTTTTGGAGTTCTATTCATACTCCAGACATATTTTTTATTTTTCGTTTTTCAAGACTGGGATGAATGTTTGCCAACCGATCTTTTTTCCCTTGATTTTTTTCTTAAATAATCTCAGTAGAGTAGATAGAAACTTGTTACCCCAGGAAAAAGGAAAACATACGACGAGGATGTAAAAATAAGGCCATTCTAAACCCAGGCTTGGGTTGAAAGCGGTACTGTCATGTAAGGCGGTATCCCTGTATTTTCTCCAAGTTATGGATAGTTTGGCAACTCTTTGAACTCGAGCTCAAGAAATTACCAAAGCAAACCAATGGGAAAGTGATGTACGTATATATGCTTTAGAGAGTAGTGCCCGATTTTCGCAAGTTTGCAGCAAAGACTTGGTTGTTATAATGGCAAAGCGAAAGCATTAGGTCAAATCGTGCATGCACTTCAAACTTTCTATATTTCACGTATGAATATACTTTCATCCTTTTTGTTTGCAAGTTGAAAATTATTATAATAGAGCTGTTTTCAGAATATATTGATAATAATAATAATATCTTCATTGTGGGGAAAGTCACATGAGGTTAAATGGCAATCCTTTCTTTATCGCAGTAAGCCCAAGTCAACAGCAATCATCACGGTACACAATGTGAGAGAAGAAAAGCTTTCTTTTCTTTACGTGTGTGCACAACTAACAATAGGATGTATTCATATATATGAAGCTTACTGAAAAACGTAGTGCACAAGGTTGGCTGTTGATTTTGGATTGAACCCTACCTGCATACGTTTATGTATAAAATGGAAAAGAAAGTCATCCTCCAGTCCCAGCAAAGCCCACAGGTAATTCAATTCGATGTTGCAATGCACACACATGCCTCAAAACTACAAAAGGATTCTTGGATGTGAGTCTGTTGGGAAAATATAGGGCTTTGCAAAACAATACTTCAACACTACCATCATCATCACCCAGCATTTTGGAACAGTAAACGCTTTGTGTGCGGAACTCAAAAGTGGAACAGTCAGTGAATGAATATATTTGGTACAATTTTCAAAGAACAAGAAGCAAAAGCCCTGCTACCAAAACCAACCACATTTTCCCATCCCGAAGAAAGCAGGCAATGTGACAAAAATGACAATTCTACTAAAATGAGAATGGGACAGGCTCTGTAGTAGGTTACAGAGAGGAAGTACATGTATACACATTCATGATAAAATGAGGAAAGGAAGAGAAAGCGTTATTGGATACTTGCAAGAAATTATTGCCTCCATAAAATCTCTTTTACAATCCAAAATCGTATGAGTGAAATTGGATTCTATTTTCCCTCTTCGTCTTTTATGAATTGAACATGTTTGAAAAGGGAAAGTTGTAAAATAGTCCGAAAAGCATACATAACTTTGGAGGACTGCTACTCCAGCTGATGTTGTTGAGAGAAAGTTGCAGCACACATCAAATCAACTGGATGCTCTCACAGTGAGTGGTGTAATGTGTCGAATTGCTATTATTTGTAGTATAAATAATGATATACCTATTTTATGATCATGACAATCGAGTCACCGGCATGTAGTAAAAGGAAACCTGTCCTTTGTATATTAAACATTTCATATATATATATACTAAAGTACCCTCAAAAATAATTATATAGGATATTTCTCACTGGAAAATGCCATCTGTCACGGAATTAGAGCCCTGTTGAAGAAAATGATAATAAAACTCTGGGAAATCAGGTATAGCAAATAAGGTATTAGTTGTAAAATCGTACTTGAGTTGCAATAAATTGAACCATACTTGACATTCGACCTTTCTCAAAATAACCCTCTTTATTCAATCAACAGCAGCGGTGAATCAGGCAACGTAGCGCAGAGGTGTATTCATGTTATTTTGTGAGGATTTCATTTCCATTCTAGGAAAAGCTAACAAATTGGCTTTGCTCCAGTCACCTTTTTGTTCTTTGATCTTTGTATGGGTTTGGTTTTGGTTGTCAATTCCCTTTCAATAAGTATCAAGATTAGTCCCTGCAAATTAAGGTACTTTGAAGTGCATTCTTCAATGTCAGCGTTTGTAAAGGGTATGTACTACATATTTTCTTAATGAATTTGCTATGGATGAAAATGTGTCACTAAACCACATTAAAGCTTGTAGCTCCTAAAAGAAAGCGCAGCTGGAATAAGTGATTCTCAACGCTTGCGCTGGTTTAAGTTACCTTAAATGGTAGGCGGAAAGTGCAAAATTTGTACTTTCTATCGCATCACTCAGACTAGTCACCACTTTACTCTTAATGCAAGTTAATGGGTCTGCTAGGCTTGACATTATTATGCAAAGCTATTACGATAAGGCGAAGAAGCTAGTCACTTTCAATTTTACAACTTTGCATGTTAGCCAGCTCCAAGTTTACAGCTTTCTCCATTTCACGTCCTAGTTTCTTACCGCTCTCTCTCGCGTGAAGAACGTCTCGAAACCAAGCCAGGATGTTTCGAAAGAAGAAAAAGATGCTGGGCATGCTGTTTATTGCACTTCGCACAACTTCAATGCATGTGATTAATGAAAAATAAGGAGATTGGATAGAAAGGAGCAATCGGCGCCGCCGCCACCAAACAAACATTTATACCATCTTATGACCAGACGAAACACGAAAAACACCACAATCAAGGGTATATTCAATAAAAATTTAATTAGCCTGAAGAGTTCCACTTTTTAGAGTCGGGTGCATAAAACAAGGATCCGAAGAGATATGCATATTACGAAACATCAAAAAACTGCTATGCTTGATCTTTTATGGCGTAGTCAGATCACAGACCCTGAAAGTAAAGAATAGGCTTGCTGTGTTTTCCCTTTCATGTTTATCTTTGAGCTGGGATCTAGCATAATTCATGAATGTGTTGCTTCCCTTATTTCAGATTTATCCACCATATTTTGTTTAGCCTTTTCTGAGGATCTTACTCCCACGGTTTACCTTGATCTGTTCTTACTTTTATAAGATTTGAAAAAGTACTTTTACAGTGAAAGTAGACCATAAAGTGAGAGCATGCAACAGAGCCCGTCTCCAATAATATTATTATTAATTGAGATAAATGTTAAGCCCAGTTCAATCGTGCGGGGCAATAGAGACTCGAGAATTACACATCAGATGATATTATATTGCCCAGCACGAAATGATTTAGGTTTGCGCGTAGCCCCATGTGGATATTTCGACGGAAATTTTCTTGGGGGAGTAGCCGAATATCAATAAAATGGGAGGAAGACGCCGGAGCTAGGTTACACTTCAAAGAAACGCGATTGAGAATTAGGTCACGCACATGAGAGGAAAAAAAGCTATGATATGATTTCTCAAGATACAGATAAAGAGAGCGTTCACAACAGCAGCATCCGAGCAAAAAACGCTGAGTTGCATGTTGAGTATTGAGTGTAAGGATGAGTATCACCAAATTCACCATCATCCCATACTTTTTTTTGACTTGGTGATGTGATCGTAATAGTAATGATGATAATGATTGCGATGATAGCAATACACACCATAGTGCTCTAGCACATGTAGCAGCACTATCATGAAATATGACATCCATCCACGTTTATTCATTAGTCCCAGTGAAAACGGATAAAATTACACGTTCGGGGGCCACTATAATAGAGCAAGAAGCAGGTGAACGGACAAAAAGTTTGATGATGATCATAATCTAAAAATGGAACCGGATCCATATGAACATGAACGAAGGAACACTTAGAAGCTCGCCAGATACGGCCTTGATTTTGCCTGAAACTACGCAGAAAAATAGCAACATGTATATAATGGTTTCCTGCAAAAGAATTTTTCTTTTATATGAGTATCACACTTTTAGACTTATACACAAACATAATATCATTTATCAAATTTAATGCTGTGAAGGTATCCGAGCCGCCTACTTTCCAGGAGGACTACTGAACTCGCATGACATAACATGCGTCATTCAGAGGCTGAAGGGAGGAAAAATTGCCGTTGTGTGAGCAGGATGGGTGTTTTAACAGCATTGCAATTCAAAACAAATTGTCCCAGCTGTGGCCCTGCCAAATATTCGATATTGTTGATCGTTTATTTTTTTTCTACTTGAAAAAATTGCTTCACTCAATCCCATTGGGAAAGTATGGATGACAGAAACAGGAGGAGGCGGAGATAAAACTTGCTAAAAAGTATTATTACTCACGCTTCTTGACTCTTCTGTTTCAATCCAAATACAAAGTATATTTGTGCAGTGTTCCAGCAATATTGTGAAACTAGTTATTATGAGCAGAAAGCATTTCAATTTGAAATTCACAAGATCAAGCCCTTCTCTACTCTGGTGATAAGAACTACGAGGAGAGATAGAAAGAGGATATGAAATTTCGTTACGCTCATTTCATTAGTTAAATGAGTAAAATATTGATTTTTCAGCTATACTCCTCCGTGCCATTAATCCACGAAATGATTCATCCAGTAAGCTACGAGTGGAGTAGGTACATGGTAATTTACAATTGATTAGTAGTACTTCAAAGAAAGCCTCACAATTTTGGAAGGAACGAAATGAAATGTGTGTTGTTCCATAAAATGCAGCTCTGTGTCGTTCGTAGATAGATAAAACAAAAGGTTATTGAACCACTTTTGAATAATTTGAACAGAAATGGCTAAACTATGCTTTTGGCTGTTTGAATACAACCATAAATTTTCCCTGTTGTAGACGGAGAAAGTGCCAAAATGTAAAGATGAACTTATTGGGGCGCTGCTAGTTTTCACACTTTTAAAGCTATATATTAAACAAATAAAAGAGTGTTGGAGCAAAAATGCGTTCTCTGGGGTTCGAGACATGTGTAAATTCATAAATCGCTTATTACCATTGCCTAAATACTATTACATTTGGATTTTTGTGTTTTATCATCAGAAGAAAGAAATATCAATAAAAAATGGAGTAAGTAATCTATGAGTTTCCAACAGACTGTAAAAGTTGTAAAGATGGCATTTTAGATCCCACCATTTTGCATTATTACTCTCAGAGAATAAAATATACGCATTACATTCCTTGCAACACTGCCGTTGGGGGAAGTATTCGTCGAGCTTTTTATGGAGTAAAAGGATCTGTGAAAAATAAGTTTCTCCAAAAAGGAAACGATATGCATGTGCACCCATATGGTAACTGCGACTTCACCACCGCCATTTCGTCTAACTGTCCGAAACAGTATAACTGTCCAAGATGGGTCTGTATACATACATTTTCCAGTTTGCTTTTACTTTGTTTCCAAGTTTTCCAGTAAAAAATAACCAGCTCGCCAAAAAACCTGTTTCATCCATATAATATGATATTTAGCAATGAAATTCTGTAGTACTTTCGACAAAATAAATTTCCAAACTCGCATTTCCGCTGTCAAAAGAAAGAAGGTTCTTTCCCTCTTTAGTTTTGTGGAACCCCAAAGTTCTTATCCCTTCCTTCGGAATGTGATATATATATAGGGCGTTCATGCACAATAAATGACTTTCGAAAGAGTCAAGGCTATGAAGCTCATTGGTAATGTGATCTGCTTAGTATAATGTATACAATCTTTTGAATACATGTACAAATTCATATGCAGATAACAAAAAGTCTACACTCTACATTTTACATAGCTCAGGTAAACTGGTTTACTTGCAAAATGTACAAGCAAAGAGCGAAAGAAAAACATTATGTTTGCAAAATACAGCTTAACTCCATACACACTTGAAGTGTTTGCCGTTAATGATGATATAAAAGAGTGCTTTCACTTGGAGAAAAGTGGCATCAAGAAATAAGTCGAAAGGGAGGAATCTTCTCAATTTCATCAGAGTTCATCATTTCCAACATAAGAAGAGCTTAGTTTAGGTCATTCCAATGACTGAATGGTGAATGATCGCAATTGCGTCTTTTCTTTTCATTCCTTTCACTTTTACATACTTCTTCAACATCTCTGATACTGATGATCACTCAGCTCAGAGACGGGAAGTGGAATAAATGAGTATAATACGTGGAAGATGTGTTCCCTCGAACTATTTCCAGAGCTGCAAAAGATGGGTTCATCAAAAGCATAAATGGAGAAAACACACGATCTGATCCTTGAGCCTTTTGGCTCTTTTCATTTTATTTTTCGTGTGGTAAACAGTGTACTGAAAAATAGCTTTCTTTATTGGTATGCAGCAGCTCCTATCCTATTTGGATGATCAAAGGATTATTTACTCCAATGTACTACATTCATGTTTGGAGAAGAAGTAAAGCCTGTTCCTTACCCGTAACTGCCTATGCTATTAGCTATTACTCTATTTTTCTTTCGACTTACTCCATCGTGTCACATTCTGTGCTGTCTTTTATATGGAACTATAATGGTTCTTTGTTAATTTTTAGCAAATGAGGATAAAATAGATATAAAAGTCATTGATTTTGACCAAGGTTATCGGATGATGTTCAAGCACGTTTTACCCTACAGTCATCAAAGGTTGCTTACTTGGTGGCATATAATTATAGCCCATACAATAATGATAAAGTTTCATTGCGTGGGTGTTGTAATTATTAAGGAACTTTGGAATTTTACTCGTGCGTAATCCTAAAGATTAATTAGACATGTACACATATTTAGCTCACTGATTATATCAATCTGTTTTCGTATATGCCATATTTCATATTACCTTATTTATAATACTTGGATTTTGAAAAAGGCATATATACAAACGTATACATGCATACCACATCTAAAGTTTGTTTTAGAATTTATAAATATATTCTAATCGTTCTGAGATGATAATTTAACGGCCCACTAGGGCAGTTGAAGTTTGAAGTGCAACTAAAGCCAAAATCAATACAAAAACGATATATGTATTTCTGTATGTTTAAGGTTTTTAGTTCAACTGTATTTCTTGTATTGAAGTTATCTAAAGTTATTGCTTCTGACTCGTGCTGTTTTATTTCTCGCGCGTGGATCAATATCAAACATTTGGAAAACCAACAAATGATTCTGTGTAGGCTTTACAATTCCCAAAAATACTTGTAACAATCATTTCAAGTGAATTGCTTGTTACAGCCTGTAGCATTTTCCTTTCCAGACCATGAGTTTGAAAAATAAACAGACCCGAAGCGCCAGCAGCAGGCCTTCATTTCATATCCCGTATCATGCATGCAAACAAAGAAATGTAAATATACTCTCCACATTCCACCTCACATACATATTGCGGATTACATAGTATTGCATCAAATATAGAATATTATGGCCTTGTTATGAAGAACGTAAGAAGAAAACCATGTGCGCTTTATGAGTGTGTAGGTGGCCATGAATTTCAGAGTTGATATGATCAAAAGTTTTTTAGCGAGTGCTTGCAAAATTCTCAAAAAATTATGTCTGCGAAAATGATTGTATGAAAGTCTCAAGATGCTCATAATTTGCAGCTGCTGTTGTTGGTTGGTGAGTTGCTACATTTTTCTGCCTGAAATGAACAAACTACAAAGCTCCGAAGCAAAGTGTGTATTGCTGTGGAATTGTGGAAAACATTTTACTGAGAGCCACAAAAGTAATAAAACTATGATATTACTCATATTATGGTTCTTGCGCAAATAAGTATACCTGTGGAATATCCGTTAGCTATAGTCCACGTGTGGAGGCAGTGAAATTTATACTAGGAACCGTAAGATGAAACTGCGCCTTACTTTCGTCATTCCGCCCTCAATACAATCCCTCAGCCGCTTTTTTTTTGAAAACTACTAACGAGCAGAAATACTATATATTATGCATATTTTATATCCTAAGAAAAAGAATATTCCGGAGGACATAACTTGGGCGGGGATGTAAGACTAAGTATATCATTAAATGTATTATTATTATATGGCACTGATAACAGACTTGAGCTGGGATGCGAGGATGTGGAATGGAAAACTAAAAGGAAAAGCCATTTGCACCACACACAATTCCAACAATCTTTTGAGGTGATGATGTACTCGTACTCTTTTCTGTGAAAATGTACATATGACAAAAGAGGCTTATTTTTGGCTTGGTTCGTTGGAGGAATGAGAATGAAAAAGCTATTTTATTTTGATGTACGACTTTCCTCTCCTTCTGCGTTGTCGGTTGGAAGTGTTGTCTACTTCGTCTCTGCTGTTGATTCTGGGAGAAGATGAATTGATGTGTAGGTACAACTACTACTCATCATGTACGGCATGTATACAGATGATGGTCTCTGAGTCCACGTCTTTAATCAAGCGCTAAGGACTTTTGGAAGGATGAAGCAAAAGATTGTAGGAAGGAATGAAATGAATGGGAAGAGATGAAGAGGAAAGAGAAGAAAAGACCTTTTCCATTTTGGTTCCTCTTTCAACAAAAGAATATAAAAAAAAGTAATCTTTTCCCTTTGATTTCATCTCCTCAAGTCCTGCTCCATTGCCGTTGCATTGCTTGTATAGCTTAGTCTATGGACAGTTAATACAGATGTAGCGGACTGTGGGTGGTTGGTTCTGGTTTCATCCTTGCAAGATCTTGAAAGGTATACGTTTTTAGAGAAAGATTTGTCTTCAACAAGGCTTTTGATGACTCCAATTGTATTATTACATTTTTGGAACAAAGAAAATCCAGGACAATTGTACGTAGGCAATCTGGCTACGGATTCCAGCTCAATTTGCTTCTAATGCAATGATTAGAGTGCTCATATAGGTACATAAATACTTTGAGCGTTGGAGGAGCTTTTGTGTGCGCGTGTTTGGCAATATGCTTAAAGCTCACTTATGTACCTATGTAATTTAAAAATTAGTTAAAACGGTGTGCATCTAGTGTCTAAGCTTGCGTTATATGAGCATGAAACCTGGAAAATTTGTGTATGAGATGAACAGTTTGTTACTGGCATTTCGACTAGAAAATCTCATTTCATTGAGCAACATGCCCTGCTGACATATCTGCACCTCAATGGAATTTCGTATGTTTGGATATAATCTTTCAAGTTAAATGATGTGGTGGTAGCTGGTTTTACATTTGCATAATTTTATGCTTCCTATTATAGCGGTTCCAACGTAGTGGAATAGGTATTTCACTTCACTCATCGCCAGAAACTTTAGTTTCTATTCCCAACTTTGTGGTGTTTATTAATATAAAGCAACAGTAAAGTGAAAGTAGATATGAGTGGCAACGTGACAAATTGGAGACCCAACAAACTATAAACCAATACATCATATATAGGCGGTGGTAGACATGTTTGTACAGAACTGTCAGGTGGTTGCATCATTAGTCATTTGAAAACAAAATGCAAAGAAAATATCTTGTTATACAAAAATAAGAATCCTAAATTGTTAAAAACACATTATTAGCCATAAATTTTCACGGAAACTTCATCATGATTTACATTTCTACAAAAAAAATCATTGAACTTTCAATCTTTTGCAACTGCGTACTTCATGTTTCATGACTAAATAAAAAAGGATGTTTCGCAGAAGGATGCAGACCGTTTCAAAATCTTTTATGATAAAAATCAGCGAGGTGAAGTTGCAACAGTACTATTCCTGCTTGTTTATGTGTTTCATGTTTCATTCCGGTTCCCTCATCCACCATACAACTTTTGTTTGCTTGTTAATATTTGCCTTGAAGCCTATATGTATTTCATAATGCTGAACATCTATGCACATACGCAACTAGAAGTCTAACTTGTAGAAATTCGGTCTTACATAAATTCCTTAGGCAAATGCTGACATTTGGTAAGGTTGGTTAGTTTATATTTATTTGCATTGATGCCTTTGATTGCTAAACTTTTTCTTCAAAGTCCTTTATACATACACTACTATTCGCTACACCGAAACACGGCTAGTTGCACACACCCTGGTCTGGTGAAAGTCAGCATCTTTTCCTCTTTTTGCAATTCCATCTTGGAAACAGAAGCCCAATCAGTTTCAATCAAAAGAAAAAGGAAACATTTCACAAGTGAATGAGACACGAGTAAAGCTTCAGAGTTTCTATAATCAGTACACAATATCAACCATTGTATTTCAAAAGACGAATGGAGGTTGCACAACTAAGTCATCTGTCATCTCCCCAATTGCACTTTATTACCTTCCTTCCCTACTTATTGCTAGTGCTACGTACTCTTCCTCATAAAAATTCGTAAGAGCTTCTTCTTTCTCAACAAACTGTAGTCGGTAATACGGTATTTCTTTGTGTACAACTGACATTGGGAATGAGTCCTTTCTCTTTGAAAAGCTGAAGAGTCGGCACCGTTCTCAGTCGAGAGAGCTCGCACCCAAAGCACTTTTGAAATTCAGCATGTCATACATACACGGAAGGGCACAAGTCAGCATCGTAACAGTCTAATGCAAATACATATCATATGCCTTCACAGTTGATGTTCATACTATGTTCTGAGGAGCATAATGCATGCCAAAAGTATTGAGGGAGCGAGTCTCGAATCGTCTTGCACTTGGATTGGAGGAATGTACATAACTGCGTAACTGTAAAAAATGGATGTGAATGTTCAGTAAACTACTTTCGCGTGGCACATCAACTCACTCACTCACCAAGCCACCCGAAACTCAAGCTCACGAGCTCAAAACTCCCAACTGGTTTTCACACAGCTATTAGTATCTGCTATCATGCTTGGGTGGGATATTAGTAGTGTGGGGTCTCAGAGAAGAAAAAACTTTATGCGTAAATTCCGTATAAGAATCCCAAAAAACTTTTAGGTGATAGGGCTTAGGCAATTCTCTTGGAGAGGGAATAAAAGGAAATCGATTTTCCATCTCTGGCGAATCTAATCCATATATACTGAGGAACATGACACTGCACTACTGCAACTTTCACTTGTAAACCTATCATCTTTATGGGTTGTACTGATGCTGATACATCACTCAAGCCCGCTGCTATCGGAATTTTTGCAATGATCTAAAATTACTTTGCTATATACACTCCAACTACCGACAACCAACTTGATCTTGTGTCATCAAAAAAGGAATTTCATATGAGAACAATTGACTTTCCATGTCGCATTATTGCATGATACTTGGGTTCTTTTTCATGAAATCGAGACAATATTTACTAGCCTAGTTCATATTTCACTAAAATCCTAATTTAATTCATTCATTTCTATGTGACGGAGATTTATAGAAGGGGTACGAATCATTCTGAGTAAATTATTGCCAATCGAAAGTAACCTACTGTGAATTACACTGCGGCAACTCATACAAAAGTAATCTCTCATAAAAAAGAACTTTTGTGGTCAGTCTTGCATTGCATTGTACTCCCCATTCCATAACTTGACTGAATGGAACATTGCTTCTTTGTATGCGTCCAACCAATCCCATCCAGGAAGAACAAATTATAAGCTCTGTGAACCAAAAAATATCTAGTGATGCTCACATTGCAACCGACATGTGTTTTTCAACCCCAACTCCCTCACTCCAATATATAACTCTCCTTACATGATGATGATGATCTGGTTGACATAGATGGTTACTTTTCTCCGTACTTTAAGTCAGTAATAAAAATAATCATATAATACCGGATGATAGTATACATGTCCAAAACTCCAACGTTCAATGTCCTGCACGAAATATATGTAGATGGCCAACGGCCATCTGTTTACTGTTTTGGATGGTTGTCCTTATAGTGTCCGCAACATTTTCCTAGTCCTCTTCAACCAGACAGCTTTTAAAAGGAGTCAAGTCATGCCCATTACCAAAATGAGAGACGTATGTATATTGAAACCAGAAAGGAGGAAGTCTATCCGGTTCAGCAAATGTGTGGCAGTTATTAAGACATGAATAAACGGACACTCGGATAAAAAATCTAGGAGGGCTTATAGCGACTACATTGTGAGTTGTCAGGAAAGGAAAGGAGGACGTCAAGTCAACTTAGCGGAAACAATTCGTCTTAATTACTGTAATAATCAATCTGTGCCAAAGCACTAAACTCTCGACTGCTCTGCACGAGTTGGTTTGCGTACTCAACTGCCATGTTATAGCAAAATGTCTAATTTTTCCTGCACATGCAGATAGACGTAATATGAATGCAAAAGCGTGTACACAATTTCTCTGGTTTTTAGATGTAGTGATAGTGTTCAATAACAGAACATAATATTCCTTTCATATTTCTGCAGTGCTCCAAACCAGTGAACATTAACAAACCTACTGCTATCCAGTCTTTTTTGTCATTTGCAGCTTTTCCTTGGTAAACATGTGTTTTGTAGCGTATCCTTATAATAATCCTGACTACATGGATTTTAATCCTGAAGGTAGTCAGTGTAGCGTATCTTGTTCTTTTTCTGCTTTTGCTTCAATAGACAAGAAAATTAAGAGAAAGTTTCAGTTACACACAATGACGTACATTTTAGACAATGAGGATACAACTTCTTTATCTTAGTAGATCACTGAAGAGAAAGTGCTGTTTGTAATAATGAAGCAATATTGTATCTTCACATTGTGATCCTCTCTCACTCTCGGATTCCTTCATATCCATCACTAAAATTATTATTACGTTCATTTCAACCAATATATTTTGTATCATATCTTGAGAGCGTGTTTTCTGTAGATAATTCACATAACAATATAGATAGGTGGTAGCGTGCATGTATGCTGAAGGCATTATATTATCCTGAGGTAAATAGAGAATGATGAGAATGGAATACTTTCTTCCATATACATGCTTAATAGCTTATATTAAGTTAAGGTATGTAAGTATGTATCACCCCGCCACTTTCACTCCGTACATGCACAACACTGTCGGTTGTGGCTTATGTGTGAGAAATGGGTTCTTTCGGAGTTTCTCGAGAAAATTATTGCTTTCTGTCACGTAGCCTTGTAGTCTTTTGGCAGTGCCCGATGCACTAGTTGAGCTTGGAACTTTTTGCTTTCTTACAATGATATTATGAAGGAATGCTTGATAAAAATAAAACTATTAATTACACAGCTGTAACTCGTATCATCTAGAAACCAACCATCTGGAGATTTTTTTGTCTATAATTGATTTATGAAAGTGATGGAACATTATTTAAAAATGCATCAAGTGCTTGCTCTACTTTCTTATATGCTTACGGATGACAAATAATCGGTTTACCATATAATTCACTAACATAGGAAGATAAAAAGATTCCCCCGCAACCTTATCGATTATCGCTTCTGCTTTCACCTTTGGATACAGACCATAAGCGGCTGATTAATCTTTAACTGTGCTTTCACCCCATGTAAACATTTTAAATATTTCATGTTTCGGGAATGGATGGAGGCGCTTTCATGGATTATGTCACTTATCGTGGATACCCTTTCACTGTCATTTTGTCATGAGGTTGTCCAGCTGTTAAAGCTGTCAGCCCTCCCAAATATGAAACAAGGGCTACGTCGCATAGTACGTCAAGTGTGGCGTAGAAAAGTTTGGTAAACATACATAGCAGGAAAGATGATACATTATCCCATCTTATGAATTATTACTAAAGTAAAACTCAACAAACCAAACAAACTGCCCATCAAAAAGAGCCGAGTTTCCAAGCTCTTCACATAACTTTGAGCTCTCTATGATTAAAAGAGGTCCTCAAATCTGAATTAATCGCATGAATCCCATTTCATTTCTCCCTCCCTACACATATATCAATATTATCAATATACCATAAAACGTAAGACTTGTAGTAGATCACATGAACTGAAAACCACATCAAAATCGATCGATTTTTCTCCGTTATTTTTTACAATGGCTTCATTATAGATGTATAGCATTATATATATCACACGTCTATATATCGAACTGTATAACCACATCCATCACAAAGAATCAGCAAGGATGGATAGCAGAGTCAACAGTGTTCAGCGTATTGTCTCTTTTTTTGCAACAACTGTTTTCAGCACGACGCTTCATCAGAACAGATGTAGCACAAAAGAGGAGCAAGATGTCTGCATACATCCATAACAGTCACGCATGCACCAAAAGAGCATAACATTTCAGACTATATAAGAACTACTCAGTGAATGTATATTATAGCAATGTAGAAAAAGGTCTATAGACTCATAATGCAGACTAGTCATGTCAACTAACTGTTGGTTGCTTTTTTCATTCATTTCCATTGTTCTCCTCCTTTATATATATGTGTACCTACTTCTTCACCGTGGATTACTTCAACTACTTTCCGTTCATGGTAAGTAGTTTTCCCAAATGTGACGTGTTTGTGTTGTTTTTTCTCCTCCTTCCTTATTCACTCTCCTGATCAGAGAAAACGCGGTGAGTAACATCAACATAAACATCAATATCAGAGCATCACGGAAGCAGGAGCGGAGCAAGTGCATGAATGTACCATAATGGTCTCCGGTTTTAGATGCGGATTGATGGTTAGATTCAACCTTAATGACAGGGGATTTGGAAGGAAGGAAAGGAACAAAGTGAGTCTAATCCAGATAAAGACTAGAGAAATATTTTAGGACTATATGTAATGTACAACATACAGTACAATACGAACACCAAAAACCTTCGTACACCACAGTGATGTGATGCGATAAGTAAAGTGACCACAGCTTAAAAGAGATTCCCCAATAAAATGCATTAATACTAATACAGTTTGCTTGGATAGCATGCATTGCATGCATGGTTGCATGGATCTCTGGATGAACCTGCCCAAAAGTTTATTTGAGAGTACAATATACACACATTGCACTCCATGTTTATTTTTCTTGTTGCTTACTTTCTACGAATAAAAACAACTGGTCGAGGCCTTTCCTCGAATAGAGCCATGGCTATGTTTCCTGATTTTGATAGAGCTTTGCTAGTGTTATTTGGTATGGCATGACATGACAGTCTGAGTGAATGAACCAATACACATTAGCCCTACACCTACAACAACTAAAAACAAACTTTTCTCTCTCTCTCATCAGCCAACTCTGAAAAAGAATTTGCTGTTTTGTTCATCCTTCACTCTGTGTGCATTTTACGGTTGAATCCTACAATATGAAAGTTTGGTATGGCTATACTGGACTTGAACCATTATTTGTGCAAAGCTAGAATATGTGGCAGGTTTATTTGTACATTATGCTCTTAATTTATTAATCCCCTTCACATGCAGCACATCGTAGATCTCTGCAGCGAATAAGTCAGCCATTCATGATGAGATTATTGTGTATTGTTGTCGACATGATTATTGGAACTTGAGCTTGGAGCAGGGAAACAAACAGCATGGATGCGTGTGAATACCCCGATTATATACTGATTAATATGATAGTCTATTATTTTAGTAGTTGACGGCTCCTGGTCCATCTGGGTCGATAACTGCGTCGTATACAAATCCATCTAGGCTCCTGGTATGGTTTTAAGCTGTTACATTTACCCAGTGAAGGTCTTTGTTTCATGAATTGGACTTGAAAATTGGGTCACCGGTGGACTTTTGGGTACTAACATACTTTAACAGATTAGAATACACAAACAGTAAAGCCCAGAGAGATAATACTAATAGGTCGGTTGCAAGGTAGTGTCTCAGCATTATACCCGCCTTGTTTTCATTCACAAAAGGTTTATAAATGAGTAATTTTGCTGTGACAGTTCTTCTTAGCTTGGATATCACCTACGGCGCAAAATGCACTAAAACTGTAATGTATACTAAAGCAACTGACGCAAATTCATGTTGACGTATTTTAAATTAAATAATGCATGGCTCCATGGTTCATTTAACGGTGTTAAAGAAGAGTTGATTCAGCCCGTGAGCTATGATGAAACAATGCTGGCTGTAGGTGTGTTATTTACGCCATAAAGTACTTGCTAAATGCATTTAAGTACTTTTTGATAGCATTGCAAAGAAAAGTGAGAAATGTCACCTTGAACCAGAAAGAAAAACAACGGCAGACGATTTCAACCGGTGGCGAGGCGAGCTAATAAGGGAAATGTCTTTTTTCTTGGAAGTAGATGCAGATAAAATTATTATGCTTCAAAATAGATTTGCATGTATTATGTGGTTCTGTGTATACTTTAGATATTTCGCGAACCCAAATGTATACATGAGTGCATTCCTTTCCTAAAAGGACTTTCGCATGCATGGTTGAAAACGTATATTACCTTATATAAGCAGTAGACCACTGGCAAGACCAAAATGTATAAAGTTTTCTAAAAGCCAAGGATTCAACTTTCTGAGAGAGTGAAAACTTTGAAAGATACATCCTGCGTGCTACAGCTATTTTCTCATACTTTCTTCATCATGCAAAAAACCACATTCCTTTTTTACTAAACACGTCCAAATTCCCTGACACGAAATAAGTTGAAAAGGCTTAGAGAATTATCCCAATTTGACTCTGTAAATCGTCCATTATTTTTTAAATAACCAGAATTAATGTTAAAATTTCATGCGCAGGGTAAAAAATGCTTTGGTAGTACACATGACAGTCCCCAGGTACCATATGGGTGGCATTCCAACAATCGGTTTATGAGGATTTATCGTCCTTTCTCCCATGTGCAAACCAACATTAATCATGTCACATGCAGCAGACCACACATTGTGCGCTCCTGTTTATTCTCCCAACCCAACTTTTTCCTTCCGTTAATTTAAACAATGCATATATTCATGAAAACTGTGACGTTGGATGTGATGATGAGTGTTTCATATATTCAAAATTGCTTTCATTAATAACTGAGTGAGTAATTTGTACAGTATTACATTATGTACATCTTATTATCAACATGCATAATAATATTATGCGGTAATGGTTAACAGGATGCTGGGACAAACTGTTTATTTTTATTTAGGATCTTACCTTATCAAATAGCCCGTTGTAATATCTCAAGTCAATCAACTTTATTAACTCCAAACGTTAACATCCTTCAACAACATCACAGGAAACCAGTTTTTTGCGTTGTGTGTGTTCAAATGTGTATGTTATAAAACTTATATGGACTTTAAGTGTCCTTCCTGCTGGTGCTTATATAGATAGATATATTATAATAATATATTACTTTTGCTGTCTCAGTCCTTTTGGCTTCACCTTCTTGTTTTTCCCGTCACTTTTCCTGTCACAAGTAGTTTGTTGTGGTAAAACCAAGCAACTTTTACTTTTCTCTCAACGAACACTACCCGAGTGAATGTGAATATATTAGAGTGACAAAAAATAAATGTTTTCTTTTTTCTTTTACTCGCCGCTTTCTGGCTTTTGCTTTCACTACCTTGTTTTGCTCTTCCTCTTCAACAATATTCCCTCACTGGGATTTAGGACAGGAAAGAAAGAAAAATGTGATACACAACAGAAGACAACATTTCTCGAAAAAAAACTGGACTTCAACAAAAAGTCATCATGTAATGTTTTTACATCACTTCAACATTCAACACAATGGCACCTCCACACACTACCACTTACAAAATGATATATAATCAGCGGTATATAAGGACTCTCTGAGGTCCTTCAAGTCTTTCTTATTGTTTCTCTTTGAAATAAATGCTCTACCAGTGGTAGGATTTCCTAGCAAGGCATAATACCACTTCTTTATAATGTTGGGGTTAGTCCCGTTTACTTCCCGAGGATCTTTTTTAAATATAGACGGATGATGCACGATAACATAACCCACTGAAGAAGTAAAATATAAGTTGAGTAGTAGAGCAACCTCAATTTCCCTACTTTCTTCTTCCGTTTCTGTTTTCACTCTGTTTTTCTTGACTTTGTGAGTGGTATTGGAATGGTGGTGCTGGCGTGCTCGATGCGATGCGTTGTGTGTGTGTGATATCTTGTTGCAAACTTGTTTTAGACTGACTCCCGACCATTTCCCATTGAGCCTGCTGGTGTGCTTTTACTCTGATATTTTGGGTGAGCTGCTGCTGCTCTCGAGTTTGGAAAAAGGGAGCAACTATAGCAAGAGCAGCTAGTTGCTCAGTAGGTAGCTTCTAGTAGTAGGTTATAGGAGAACAGGAGGATGTTAAAGGAAGATGGGAAAAGGAGTTGAGAGATGTCTGGATGCGTGTGCATGGCATGGCTTGAGTGCTGCAAAAGACAGTTTTCACTGACTGACTGTGCTATATGGTAATACTGTTTTTGGAAGGATTTGATGATTTCCATTTTAAAGAATGTGTGTGCTGTGCAGCCGTAAAAAGACTATCTCTCTCTCTCTCTCATGAGTCACCAGGAAAGCGTTCGAGAGTTACAAATAATATTATTATTCCTGTGGTTCGAATGTTCAAGTTGTATTGCAACAGTAGTGTGTGGTGTTAGTAGTGCGTTGGACCCAAATGAAAAATTGCAACTAGGGAATCTAAAGAGAGGTATGGTTAGACATCCAAAGAGCAAGACAAGATACAGGCGGTTTCAAAATCCTCTTCGGTTCGCATCATGTTCTTGTGTCTATATCCTTTTTGACTCGCTCGCTCACTTGACTCCCTTCTCTGCGCTGTTGCTCAATGATGCTGCTACTAGTTTCTGTTCATTCATTATTACTAACTATATGGAAGCTAGTGGATGTGGAATGATATGTTTTGCGCTTAAAAAGAAAGCATATTCCTGAACCTGAATGCTCATATAAAGTTCATATAAAGCTACCTTTTAAATGTTTCAATGTACATTTAAACTTGTTGCTAGTTTATGGTTTTGCCTGTGTGTGTGCGTCCGTCATATTTGGGATATTTTTCCTTACTTTATAGGTGAAATCAAATCAAAAAGTTTTCTTTTTTGGCTCCTTTATTTGCCACTCACTAATTAAAAAATTATGCTTTGTTGCGTAATAATTGGGAATAGTAATAATAGATGGGTGTAATCCCAGAGGATAGTTTGCAAACTTCCGTTTTTACATTTGACATAAACGTAAGAGAGCGAGAAAAAGTTTGGTGGTGACTGTTTTAAAGACTTGGAGTTACTCAGGTTTACAGGGTTTTCTCCTTTACATACTAACATCCATACGTGCTCTGACGCATACATTCGTATAATGTGTGTATTATTTTTAAGTTTTGTTGGAAATGGCGAGTAGAAGATGTATTGTATAGTACACGTACATTTTCAAAGTTAGAACAAATGATCCACAGTTTTGCAAGACAAAGGGGTTGTAGTAAAGTACAAAGTGCAGACAGCTTCACACTGAGCTCTGCACTAAAGAAAATCTGTATAGGTACACGGATTCCTTGGCGTTTACTTCTCTTCTCATTCCAAATTCAATCTAACAAAGCTTATGCAACCACCGCCGTCAGTGAAGAGTGGTATATATACTTTCACACAGAGCTAAATTTTTTTATATATGACTTTTTCATTTAAAAGTAGTATATAATATAAGTACTATACTATACTGTATTTGAAACAGCTTCCATTCGGATTTTGTCTTTCTGTCGTGGTGTGGTTACTTGGGGAGGCTTTCACAACGCATCAAAAAGACTTTCAGATTTTCGCATTATGCAACTTGCCGCTCCTTGTTTTTGGCTTAGTGGCGAGTACACGAAGACTCACTTGATTTCCCTTTAACAATGCACTCCATGCCAGTTACATTTGAATATTTGACTCGTGCGGAGTCAGAGTGAAAGATTTTGTAAGCTTTATCCTTCACACATTCTTTTGAAAAAGAGGTGGCTCTACGAAAGTTTCCAACTTGGTAAATACTATGGGAAAAGTTGACGAGCCACATGAAACTAGATGAGATTCTCCGTATTTCACTTCACCTTGCTCACTTGGTGAAAGATGCAGTATGGGTCAACCAATATTTCTATGCATGAGAGCATAACCAACCGAATAAAAGCGGTGAAATCATCACCACCACCACAGCAGTACTATACTACTACTGCTGCTCTACTTTCATTTTCCTAAAATGGTCCACATTTTACACACCGTTCAACTTTGAAGGAATTTAGCAGAAGGGGAATTAATTGGTCCACAGAGACGCAGATTGGTTAGCTGCTCCAGTAAAATATATAATAGTATGAATGTGCAAACTTTTCAAAAGTCCTAAAGAGAAATGGTTGTTGGAAGAAATTGTAAGTGATGCCGTTCCGTTGTAATTAATGAACCAAGGGACTATTATCAGCAGTCGGGGTTTTCACTTTAATATAATATAGGTGGCTAATTCGGACCTCGCAAAGATCTTCACCTTTCATTTGGTTTGGGGAAGGAAAGATGAATGGAAGATGGGAATTGAGATGCCCAATAGTAATATTATATGGTTCGGCATTTCACAAAATAAATTAATCCATTTTCCCTTTCGTTAGGATTATGAATGAATCACATTGCAAGGTTCAATGAATTATTACTCACATGAATTTTTATAGTACATTTATGGTTATTTTGTACATAAATTTTTCATTCCGTTATGTAAGCATGAAAGACTTGCAATTATATTTCGTACATGCAAATTATCTGTGATGTGTAATATAATGTATATGGCAGAGCATAAACGTAGATGTTATTATTACTTTGCTTATTGCAAGGGAGTGAAATTGCTTGCTTAAGCCATCATTCCTTGATATAACCTCTGAGCTAAGCTGAGGCTTAGGTGAAAGGATGTTCCGCTTATGTCTGAGATAAGTATTAAATCATGTACTTTCATGCCAACTTTCCCTTTCTACCACAAAGCCACAACGACATAATAACTGGATAGCATTTCCATCGTCTCTAAAACAGCTCCCTGCACAAAGGAGTCGGTCCCAATTTGAGGCTGACTGGTCTCAGAGTTCTCTGAAATTTTCGAATGTGACCACTAACTATCCTCTGAGCTGCCATGTAGTTTTTCACCGAGTTCATAAACTGCTCCGATGATGGGAGAACTATTGACATGAAGTCGAAAACACGGAAAGTCACGTACACTGCCACACAGCAATCCTGGATATAAAACCTGGAAAACGTAAATGAAAGTTTGAACTATACCCTTTTGCTAAGATATACGAAGTTTTAGATGAATGTCTGCAAATGCAGCGGAATTTTAATTACCAAATATCACTTATACCCGTTCCAGGCATTCGCAACACCTGAAAGGCCATGCAAGTGCTCGAGATATACTGACAAAATGCGATAATGCTCAGTCCCACTATTTTGTAGCCAATCCACTCGTTAAACATTTCTGAGGCTAACCAAAGCTGTTGGAAGTCGTACAGGATTGCTCTAAAATCATAACTGTTTGACCTTTGACCCGACATCCTTCCAGAGTGTCGTTTGTTGCCTCGATTTTTAGTATGGCCCGAAAATCTGTAAAACCGGGAATCTTGAGCAACGGCTCCTTCCTTAGGAGCAGCTTCCATTTGACTTTCCGTTGGAGTGGTAGGGAAGCTTCGTCCGTTATATTGATATTTTACTTCGTCCTGCTCTTTCCGAATGGTGTTCTCAACTTGGAAATCATCAAACCTTTTAACTTTAGCCAGCTCATCTACGGCTTGAGCCATCTTCTTTATGATCAGTGACAGGTTTACAGCTTCGAAGGAGCACAAACCATTTGAGCACGCCATGGCGGACCAGCCGTGAGAAAGAAAGAGGATTTCGTGGAAACAGAAAATGATTCGAAGAAACGAAGTATCGGAATCTATGAGGGAGTATGTGAAAACACAGTATTTTGGGGCCATGTAAAACTGGATTGTGAGGGAGCAGCATCCAATACATGTGAGAATCCTGGAGAAACGTAAAATCAATTTCTTTCACTTTCTAAACAAAAAGTTTTGCAAAATTTTTCCAACTTTACTTACAAATGAGCCCAAGCGGTGACACTATGTTGCTCCTGAGCTTCCCATTTGATTTCTTTGGGGCAACCCAAACTTACGTAAATTCTGCTTTCAATTTCCCACAACCTGTGTATTATCTCTGGGAAATAAAGATCGATTGAAATTATATTTTCTTGTTGGAAAGCTTTTTATCAACAATAGATTTTACATATTATTGTACCGTATAACGGATAACGTTGCCAAATGATATAGGCAATCAAAACCACTGTAATTTAATATATAAAAGAATAATTTAATGAGCCATAAATAAAATAAACTAAAAATACTGAAAATATTACTTGCTCCAATTAGAATGTAATCCATGCCGCAGATTTTATCAAGAAACTCAATTTCTCCAAAGTGATCCGTCACAAGAAGTGATAAAAACACCAATTTCCCGATCGAATTTATCAAATACACATACCACACCAATTGGCTTAAAAGTGGGATGGCTTAACACGGTACACATTAGTCCCCTCTTTTTTAATTACGGACCTGGCCAAAGCTGTCCATTTGAAGCTGTTGATGCATTTCATGTGATATGCCGTATACTCAGAATAAACTTCGGAATCCATGATGGATTTGAACAAAGATTGTAAAGAACTCTACAAAGTAAAATGCCCAATGCTTATGCGTTGACTTGTGGCTTCTAGTAAATCAAAATGTTCAATATCCAACAACAAGAACAAGACGCTTCCTTTTCCACTTGAAAACTGAAAGACGCCATGAAAATGTTAAATAGGAAATAACTGGAAATACCACTTAATGTTGCTGACGAAAGAATAAAGATTTTATATTCCCTTTCTTTAAGGGCTGAATAGCATAGCTCATAATATGTTTTTATCAGCAAGCAACAAAACTACTTAATTTGGGATATTACGTTTCCAATATATGGTAATCAAATACTGTAGTCATCAGAGAAAAATTAACACGGAAATGACACCCGTTTAACATTACTAAGCAGGGATGGAACCGGATGAAATAATTCAACAGACTATAAATGCAAATTTCTTTAACTAGTTGGTATTAGCTGCATTTAAAATAGGATTGGTTAGCATATTGACATATCCCTATTTAAACACCCCAGTAGTCATTGGATGAGTGTTTAAATTGCCACTTAATATGCCATTTTACTCAGGGACCTATACCTATCCAGTTCAGCTGCTCATTTTTAATCAACGGCACTTTTGCATCAGTTTTTCCAAACGTGACATTTTTACCTATTCAAACAAACAAAAGCAAAGTTATATCAGAATTCGCTAAGCTGTAGGTTAAGTGGTTCTGTTGCAAACAAGGTTTCAAAAGTCAAGCATTATGCACAGGCACTTAAACCGTTCTTTATAATTCAGCAGCTTCGCTCTCTCATCCATCAGCCATACTAACGCTTTTGTAAACAGCAGAAGCCTGCTACGTCCACTCTATCCACGTACCCAGCAAAAGCAACATGTCTCACGTCACATCTCAATGTCGTGTGAAAAACAGTTTCCCGTTTGCGCTTTAGGAAAACTTTAACCTGAATTTTGGCTTTTGGCATTCGGCTTACAGCGCACTTGTAACTTGACATTGACAGGATGTAGATCAAATCGAATCCTCCAAATGAAATCCGGCCTCGTATGGTGTGGAGATTGTATGTCGGAAAGTGTGCGATTTTGTTTAGAAATCTGATGAAAACAATGCGTATGCTTGCATGCCATGATGTTTGTTTCTGAGGCATATGTATAACTTGTACACTATCGGAATTCCCAACTAAAATATAATAAGTAGTGTCGTAATAAATATTTGCTAGCTCTCTCCTGAAATCCGATGCAGGGAGCCTACGTACATGCCATGAGAGTTTCCCGACTAATATCCCTTGTTTATTTCCAAGTTTTTTTTCCAATGCTGATGCTGAGCAAGTGAATGTTGAGTTTTATCTTTGTCTTACAAGAGTACGAAAGCCTAACACAAGTAATATTATATTGTTGTAAACAACCATCCCATCTTCAACCTCTGCTATCTACCAAGTCAGCCCCAAAACAAGTTTTTGTGTGGATAATGGATGTTTACCTCGTAACTGAGAGCTCTGTCGTAAGACTTCATACCTTGAATTCAGAAGGTAGAATATGATTTTTCTATACCTTCATGAGATATAGACGCATTATAATTGCAACTCTTAAAGCTTAATAATATCGGTCATACTTCTCATTTAGATAAAACGAACCAGTATCAAATCAAGCATGGAATTGCAAAAGCCTATTTCATACCTGTTTGTTGACTCTTTCCATGTAAATGCCTGAGCCTACTTACTTTTGCTTTCCGGAAAGATTAGAGCTTACGTAGGTTTAGCAAAGCCTGATGAATAAAATGTGTAGTCAATTTGCCCCCTACGCAGTAATGCAAAGCAATGTTGGCTTCTCAGTAAGAGAAAATGCTGCTGAAGTCTTTGCAAAAATGCATGAATTCAGAAGCAAATGACATGCTCAGTAAAAGCTACAACCGTTGCTTTGCAGTTTTATTGGTATGCAAAATTTTCAGCTAGCTCAGTATTTCGTGAACACGCCAAGTCACAGTTAGCTTTATAGCTGGCTGTAACCTTCAAAACACTATTGAAAAATTAATTCGTAGCCTTGTATCCTGAAAGCTAATCTTTGGGATTTAATTTTAAATTAGATGGTTGAAAGTAGTTTTACGTAAACTAATAGCTTTTAACGACAGTTTATCCCACCTATCAAAATGGATATTTCCGATAATTTAAGCGTGGAAAGTAAAACCCTAAAAGTGAATGTATACACATCCCTTGTGGCGCTGAGTGTTTTACTTGTGTCATGGATTGTTATGAGCCAGTCTCTGAAACTGAAGGCATTTGGAAAGAAAATCGATAAGATTCCTGGTCCATTTTCAATTCCAATTTTGGGAACGCTGGTGTTAATTATCATACCTCGATCAGGTAGGCATGCATGATATATATAGATATAGATTTAAGCACAATTTTTTTAAAACATCGATTATAGTGTGAACAAATTACTAATTATGATTTTCAGAAATCCTCGAAGTAATAATCCGCTGGACAAGGAAGTTTAAAGACGGATGCTTCCGACTTTGGCTCCTAAATGAACCCGTAATATTTATATCATCCCCCGACCATGTGCAGGTATACCCCAGATATTATATGCCGGTGCATGTATTGAGCAATAAGCACTGTCATATTTAATGAAAGATTGGTGACATTTCCAATGACTGAAAATTGCACATTACGTATTGTTATAACTGTGTTTATGTTTATCAGAAAATTTTGGGCTCGAAAGAACACTTAGAAAAGGCCGCATTATACCAAGTTCTGAAGCCATTAATCGGTAATGGTCTCATCACAGCAGATGGTAAATTGGAAAATAACGACATAAGAAGATCATTAATATTTTCACAAAGGCAAAAGTAGTAGTTTTAATGTTCCTTCTTTTATGATTCAGTTCCTAGCTGGAAAGCACATCGTAGACTGCTAATCAACTCTGTGAATGGGAAAATGGTTAATATTTTTATGGGTGTTTGCAACCAAACTTTGCATACGTTTCATGATATTTTGTCGAAGGAATCCAGTATTGTGAATTTTAATGAGCAGCCCACTCAACAAACAAATCTCCACCCGTTTATAAACCGACTGGCATTTGACATCATTTGCGGTTGGTGTAAATTCAACTTTATAATACCTATGTTGGTGACACCTCATGCATGGGATTCCCATAATAATGTTTCAATTTTTGGGTGTTTGCAGAAACCATTTTTGGCATTAGTAAAGAAACGTTGAAAAATTCAAGTACTTATTATTTGGAGATTAGTCATAAGTAAGTTGTTATTGCCTATTATATTGATTGAGCACTTTGGAATTGGATCGATAAACAGAATATAAATTAAAGATGACAAATTATTGACTTAATTATAGAAACAAGACGGTAATGTCCAACCGTTGGTTTTCTCCTTGGCTTCGCTGGAACTGGGTTTGGGCTGTTCACCCTTTAAAGCGCTATGAAGAAGACATTAATGCTGCAACACAAGAGCTTTTTGATTATGTAAGCTCATAATTTAATGCTAAATTTTCTCTCTGTCAATATCCAGGTTATTTACTTGATTGCATATAATAATTTGGTTTTGGGGGAATTCTGTTTACTTAGGTTGTGAGCGAAAGGCGTAAGCAACGGCAGACTCATGATATAAACACAAACGAAATAAATACAGAAAGTTCAGCACTAAAAAATCAAAAACGTAAGTTACAATAATTGTGCATACCTTTCTTATAAGTTTTTAATTTAAATGCAATTATGATGATGAAAGTTGAAAAGTAATTTTGTAAACTTGTAAACTATATAGATATTGGACGTGGGGCATTGATTGACACGCTGTTGGATGCAGCTGAACATTCAGAGAATGAAATTACGACGAGTACATGAAAAATGATGAATTGATGACCTTCTTGGTTGCTGTAAGTTGCACTTGATGCATATAATCGATTGTTCAAGATAATTTATGGATTTATATGGTTAATATAAATGCATTCATGTTGTAGGGACACGATACAAGTTCAGAAACGATGCTTTGGGCCTCTTTTATGCTCGGAAATCATCCCGAGCTTCAAGATAAGGTTCACGATGAAATGAAGGAAATTTTCGGAGACAACAGAACTCCGGAAATAACACTAGATGACCTCTCTAGAATGACATACTTGGATCAGTGTATAAAAGAAACGCTGAGAGTCTATCCTTCTGTTCCCTTGTTGTTGGAGGAAGGTGAACACGATGTGGAATTGGGTACGCATTTCATAAATCATTCGATGAGATTAGATAATTACACAATACTTGTTTTAGAGTCCAATGGAGTCCTAATTTTTTTTGAACAACTTTCAGAACCTGATCTCATCATTCCAGCCAGGGTGCGGGTGCGGAGTTGCCTTTTGCATTCCAGCAATTCACCAGAACCATCAGTTTACAAAAATCAAAGAAATTTTGATCCAGAGAGATTTGCTGCTGATAAGATAGCCGATATTCATCCGTATGGGTATTGTCCATTCAGTTTGGGACCAAGAAACTGCATTGGAAAAAGCTTGGAGAAGTTTTGACAAATAATTGTATGCTGGATTCTTTGTGTAAACTATTCTGTTTAACATCACTCAACAAAGCCAGACAGTGAGGTTTAAGACAGGTCGCAGAAGTTACTGTTCGGGACCGGGTCGTGGATATATCACCTAAACGCCGGATGGTTGTATATATCATACATGACTCATAGTTGAAATATGATAATTACGGATTTCATGACCACCATATGATTTCGTTTCTCGTTAGTTAGATATGGAAGATATATTTGTTGGATAACAAATGCAATGTAGAATACTACCCAATACGATTAAGTAAACAATAACGATTATTGAGTGAATATAATATAAATTAATATTCGCTTACACGTTTCAGTCTGTTCCGTACTAGATTGATGATTGTATGATATATTCGGAAAATTATGAAATGAAATATCTGGGTAAAACTCTATTTATGAATAAAATATTCTGATTTAGTCGGTGGAAGCAACCAATTTTCTCACTTATCTCGTCCTATTGTGAATTTTTTATAGAAAAATATTTTGTGGGAGAAACGTGTCGAAGGCTCTGTCATTTTCATTTACATTTATAAAACAAACAAGTACTAGTTTAGTGATATAAACAAACCAGGACGCCAACTACTAATTCAACTAAACCTCGAAGCACTAGTTCCTCTTGATATGGAAGACCCACCAACTGCGATATCGGGATAAATTGGCATAATATCCTATTGAGTCATTTTTGCTTTGACGCCTTTACTTAAAATTGGGAAAATAGAAATATGTGTTAGGTTATTACATGTTTAAACATTCGCGAATCCAACAAAACTGATAAAATTGCGCTAGTCATATTGTCACCTTTTTTTGGCCAGTACGACAGTACATGTTCACCCTAAGCGGATCTGACATCGTCAATCTTTCTTCAAATGATTTCTTTTTCCAATACAATAAATTACTCACCCGCAGGAAAGTCAAAAAGACTTTTCCATATCAATTGAAATATACAAGGAACTGACGCCTAAAAAATGTAACTTATATCTATTTATTATAATCATACTATTCACATGATGTAATAACAAATACCACATTAAATGCGAACTGAAATTGTGCTATCCTCATCTCTGTGTACGTTAAGTAAACAGAATCCAGGCATGTTTTAGTGGCTGAAACTGCTGGAAATGGGAATGTAGGTGTAGATAAAATCCAACTCCAAGGTTTCTCAAGACGCTCCGTTTTATTTCTTCAATCATTGCCTTTCTGTCACCCATTCTGCGCCACATATACCCCGACTTTTCTGTTCCAGCTGAAAACAACCACACATTTTATCTTGTATGATTAGGAAATCTCTATCTGCTGTACTGCTCTATAAATATCCGAAAAACCTGGCTTTGAATAAGAATATGAAAGTTAATCGTAAAGTATCCTTGTTAAGTGTTTCGTATACCTCGAATGTCTTCGACACGACGAGTGATCTGCGAATAAAGAAATTGCGTGTGAGGTCGGGCATTCATAATCCAAACCAGGATTCTTCTGAACCATGCAGGTGCTTTGCAAATTAAGAAATTTACGAGTAGGGCTGGAGGTATCGGTTCATTTTTCCTACAAAAATCCAAGCCTTCACTTAAAAATCTGCCATTCATGGTAACATATTAAGATGCGCGTGTATTTACGGATATCGTCCTCACCAATTTTCAACCATGTGCATTCCCTTATCAGCAAAGCCAAAGTCAAACACCATATCCATCATCTTGAAACTGTCTGGCATCTCAAATGGCACAAGTTCATGACCCAAAGACTCCAATGCTTTCTTCGCATTCAGTGTTACTTCCTCACAGTCACCTAGGAGTGGAAAATAGGGTAAAGATGTGAAATATCCTATTCGGAGTTTTCTTTTACTGGAAAACATCTGCAATGAGGCATACCCACAATTTTAAACTGAGAATACTTGGATTTATTATTATTAAGAAAACAAGTTTTACTAGAATCTTACTTGCTCATTCCATGGAAGTGGCAGTGCAACAGGGTCATATTTATTTTGTTTTCCATCTTCCAACATGTGCTTCGACGCTTTAGCAAGCATTTTTGCATTTTGTGCAAAAATTCCTGGTACTCCTAACAATCCAATGACATTAGGTAATGAACCACGAAATCCAACGCCTGAAATACGTTGAGATGTTCCTTTGAAGCCGGCAACTCCACAAAAATGGGCTGGAATCCTTAATTTTAAAATTTTGCGATTTTAATTTATTAAAAATGCCTGGAACAGGAATTATATAGCACTTAAATAATTGTATTAAATTTACCTCACAGATCCTCCAATATCTGAACCCAACCCAAGTCGAGATCCACCTGCGCCAATTAAACTGGATTCTCCACCGCTGCTACCACCAGGTGTCAAATCTGGGTTCAAATTATTTTTTGTTACTCCGAAAACTGGGTTTTGACATCCGAATCTACAATCCAAATAGATAATCAACTAATTATGGAAGGACACTAGCAGTAATCTAATGTTTCAAGCCATGTGTATATAATTATCAGTCACGTACGATAGGAGCGTCTGAGGTACATTAGTTTTGCAAAATGGTACTGCACCAAGATCCTTATAGCATTGAACAATTGCCGAATCTTTCGCAACTGGCTGATATAAGTACTTTGCCAATCCAATTGAAGAGTCCATACCCTTCACCCAGCAATTGTCCTTAACACTGATTGGAAGCCCATGGAATGGTCCTCTGACTTCTTTTAATTCATCCAATTCCCGTGCCCATTCCTACAAATTACATAACGATAACTAACTTAACAATAATTATTGTTACACCAAAATAATTATGATAGGATAAGGGATTCAACATTACCTCAGCCTGCGGGATGAATTCGGTGATGGAATTTAACTTTCTGGTAACTTTCAACGCCTAAAATAATTTAGAAAGAAATGGATTAAGCATCATAAAGTGTAGATCGGGAAATATCGCCATACTGCGGATCATTGCAAACACTTTTTCATTATCAATTTAATTTGTTTTATCAATACCTTCGCAATAAAAGCTTCTAGTACTTCCGTTGCCTTCAGTCTTCTAGTTTGTAACTGTTTAATGAGCTCCTCATCCGATAGATTCAGGATCTTTTCATGTTCCTCATTTAATTGAAAGCGGCTCTGTTGCTCCAGTTTACGAAAGCCCTCTTCCCGTTCCTTCTGCTTCCTCTTGATAACACTTCGCAATTTCAGGTAACCCTGAAAAATACAAAATAATTGCAATCCTTCTATAGTAAAAAATTTCATACACTGCCGACACGGCACACAGCTAAATTCGTATTGGTTTAATATGATTGACATTCGCAGCTGCACGTAATATTTGCAGTACTTAAATAAAATAATCCTTACCACAATCCAAAATATTCCATGATAGATCCATCCACACACCATCGACGTCAGGAAGAGATACAGCCATGGCCATAGAATTTCATATAAAATGTAAAGTCCTAACATTTTGCAAATCGTCAATTAATTATGCCCGCAACCAGTAAAATACGATCCGATTGTAAATCTGAAACAATTTAAGTACAAACCTTTTCATAACTCAAAAAATACGTCTTAAATAAACAAGTTGTTCCTTACCAGCCTTATTCCATAGGTAAAATTTAAAAGTTGTTGTTGTTGCAGTCAAAATATCCTAAAAAAATGTCGGTCACTGTTATCTTCCTGTGAGGAAACAACACATTAATTTTTACAGCAATATTTTTTGTAGTATCATCCTCCACTGCATCCTTGTATCATTGTATGGTACACAGATCTCAATTAAGTTTTACACACTATGAAGTATGCAAAGAAGAAAAATAAAAACCTACCCGACAAGATTTTTCAGCTGTCTCTGTATGGCAGATCTCACATGAAGAAACGCTGTGTTGTGTTCAATGTGAGGGTTGGATTCGAATTGAGTGAGGCTTAAGCATTGGGAGATGTGCCATTCATGAAGGTTACATTGCACGCTCATGAACTGTATACATTTGTGTGGTATAGAGGCTTTCCTACACAATGAAATCTGTCTTAAAAACATTGCATGCGCTGCCACTGCGGTTTCAGATACGCTTTGTACTTTGATAAGGCTACATTTTGGATGTGATTTGATTTGCATGCAAAATAGTATATGAAAATGAGTTTTATAGTCTGAATGTGCGATATGAAATGGTAATGTCAAGAGCACTGACCGTTTTCTGGATTTCGTTGCATTACATTTTTATTAGTAAGAGTGTAAATTTAACTTGTCAAAGACTTGTTATATCCATAATTTATTATTGTATAGCGTACAGAATTGCGAATATTAGTCTTATTTACTTTAATTGCAAATTGGAAAGTTTAGATGGTTGTGGTTGGTTAACTTTATATAATCTCATTTAGCCCCTTATTTGTCTATAAGTTTGTGGTATAGCAGGTCTGGTATGTTAAAGCTATTTCTGATATTTTTTGTGCTAGAAGAAGCTTTATTAGCATAAAATGAATGTATTATAAGGATTCTCTGAATATTGATGAAATTCCTGGAGTTGATATGATCGAAAATGTGTGCAATTATTGTGTACGATGCATCGTTGTGAGCAAAGTGTCTTATTTCTTATTTTAGTATAAATTACAATCGCGTTGAGCATACATGCATAATATATATATTGCATAATTCGTAGCAGGAAGTTGCAGAGCTCTGGCTGGATTGTTTTTGCGGTCGTGATTGATTTTACTCACCACTACTCTAAACAAATGACGAGGTGTGTTAAATATTGATTGAAACGAGATCTCGATTAAGGCCTTGAACTGATCATATCAGTGTATCATTCATTTATGTCTATAATAATACGTCGAGGCTATTATAATGAATGAACCTTATAAACTAATACCAATCGTTTTGTGATACGATACTACAAAATTTGCGGTAACATTAATGAACTCAACAATAATGCTTTAGCTTCCCCATGTTGGATAAGTATCATAATGCGTAGCCCAGGTGGGGTCATTTGTTAATTTATGTGACCTTGACAGGAATTGCATGTACTTTTGCATCTTATCATGTGGCACACATTTCAGTTGATTTTGATAAGATGAGTATGCATGAACTGATTACTGGGAAAGAAATTCGGAATTCCAGTTGTTGCAGTTATAAAGGTGCAAAGTACTAAAGGTCGATGATGATGGGACAGAGATTCCCAAGCTTGTTTATGCTAATGACATCATGAGAGGCGGTGATACTCCAAAATAATTGACAGCAAACAGTACTCTGAAGAAGAGTGTTCATTCCATTGAAAAAGTAAGTTTATTCCGGCTTGGTTTAATAAGAATAATTATTATAGACACGCTCAAAGACGATACAACTCATGTCCTCTGAATGCGTTACTTATACACATTTCATACTGTATAATAAAGTAACATTCGTATTATATCCGTTTGGTTTATAACATTACAAGTTCGCCCTACATTCGCTTATTAAGGCAAAGTAAAAAGTTTTGAATTTAAATTTTAAAATGCCACGCATTTATTAAAAAGGCAAGCTTCTTTGTATTTTATCAACGTATCCTTATACCTACACGTTGCGAATATATCGACATTGAAATTGAAGAATAAATTTATCTAGGTAATTAATTAGTATGGATATAGTTAAGTTATACGGAACACGAAAATCTTTAAAGATTGAGTAACATAAAATCATCTCATCGTAGTCGTATATATGTTGTGGAAATTAAAAATTTGCAACATAAATGCTAGATAACACATTGCGTTACCCCATCTCAGTGGGTTGCTTTGTTTACTGCAATAATTAGCCCCAGTTAAAATTAAAAAATTGCACGTAATTGGTTTCCCATTAAAAGTAGACAAGTCAAAGGGGCTTAAACTCGTCGGTTTAAAATACTACTCAAATACATTTAACATTAGCTTTAAGAAATGCGAACATAAATGTCCAATATACACTTAACTTTAGTTTCATCATATCACAGTTTTTGTCATCATATCAAATTATACTTTCATCTCTAATGTCAGCAATCAACCCCCTATTATTATAATAGCAACGCATCACAAAATAAAATTATTAAGAAAGAATATAGCACTTCACCACTTTTCACCTCAAGTTTTTATACATAACCGTTTATGTAAACTCACCAGTTAGCATTGATAAAGTCTAATGATTAAAAAATGGCTCATTGCATAACTATTATAACTGAACAGAGAAAAGTAAAAGAACCAAAGAATGCGATATACACGAATTACGCGTTTCCTGTTAATGCTTGTAAGAAAATTTTTCCAGCTCGCACATAACTCTCAACACAACTTCCTCCTGAAAAAAAATCATTTCAATTCCATTAATAAACAACATGACTAAATATCAATAATTATTATTAATAAAATAAATGGTATTCAAGAATGCAATTAAATCGTACCTTGAAGGGAAGTGAAACAACTTGAACACCGATGGGAGCTCCTATTGATTCTTTTATTCCCTGCAATTACCAAGAAATTATAAATGAATGACGGCTCACAAGAAAAGGCAATTCAAAAGATGTCTAAAAAGTGTACCTTCTTGGCCATCTTCAAGGCATTGTCTCCTTCATCATCATAACTGTCAATGTTCTTCCCACTTTCTCTCCCAAATGGAACCATTCCTGCAGGGAAATCGACGAGATTCCAAATCATGGCGTAGACAACAGCAGCTGTGGAGAAAGAAAGTTGTATAGATACTATCATCAAGTTTAAGTTAATCAAGAATTTTTTCTTGGAAAAACGCCAATACAGCAGAACATTTTTATGAAAGTCTATAGAGTTTCCTCTTATTACTTTCTCTTGACAAAATGAAAGTGACAACTTACTTGGCAGCAGACCAGGGAGATTGACAGGTGGAGCAGGGAATGGGAACAGTGGACAAATCACAGCATTAAGATTAAGTCGGTTCCACTCTTCAAGAATCTGCTCTGTAACTTTGACTTTGTCTCCCCTAATAATAATAAAAGATAAAATTACTTCAAAATTTGAAGGACCATTACGTAAAATTTTTTAAATAAAAAATGTTAAACTTTTCTTACTGCGCATCCCACAGGTCAGTTGAACTACAGGCACCCGCCCCGAACAACACGCTTGTTCGCTTCGAATAGAGGAACGGGAAAATGCGGCAGTTCATCATGGAACCAATCATTTTCTGGAGAGAGACAGGGATCCATGAACCCAAATAAGCTAAGGCAACTGATTTGGCAATTCGCTCCCCTTTCCTGTGATAAAAATAACCCATGATGTGATTAGTGAGCTCTTTTTACGTTTCATGGAGCAGGGATGAACTTGGGGCAATGTACTCAACTCACCAACTTTTGTTGAAATGGCGAGAATGGTCGGCGAGAAGAAAGCGACCGATCGTACGCATGTAACTGTATTGATCTGGCAAAGTGAAAGGAACAAGAGTATGGCCAAGAGACTCTAGCGAAGACACGGCTCGTTGGACAACCTTATTGAAAATGAGATGATTTTATAGTGTAATAATGAGTATGTATGTATTTTGATTCGTATCTAGTTTCTACAAATTTTTTTAAATTAAAAAACTACCTCCTGGGTATCACCCATTGCAGGGAAATAGGGGAGTGAGTAAAAGTAACCGATTCTGAGTTTCTCCTTGGATTTGAATATCTGTGAATTATAAATTGGTATTATTTTTTTGATTCAGTTTTTCATCAAAGATCAAGATGAAAATTCCAATCACTAACCTCGTCAGCCCAGGGGACTGGTGGCACTTGTGGGTCGTACTTGTGTTGACGGAGGTTTTCAGAGATTCCCTTAAACACGGTAGTTACAACGGAAGGAGTTTTTCCAATCACTCCAGGCACAGCAGTTACTAAAAATTGAGTTTAAATATTTGAATCAAACTCAAATTACCAACATGTAAATTTGCAAGCACAATCTACTTTTGTCAGTATTTAGTTTTTAGATAACATAATACTTACAGCCAACAAGGTTTGGCAACGATGAAACAATTCCCATATTACTGAAAAATAATTATAAAATCATTATGAGCTTAACCGCTTCATCATTATTAACTTGTTAATTAGCAGAACGACATGCTGAGAAATTCATTTATACCTAAGTCTTCCAACAGTGGGCTTAATGGAAGCGACCCCATTAAAATGGGCTGGAATTCTCAAGGAGCCCCCAATATCTGTTCCGGTTCCAAACATGCAACCGTGGGCACCCACCAAACTTCCCGTGCCTGAACTACTTCCTCCAGGACTTAATTTGGGATTTGTTGCATTTACAGTGCATCCAAATACGGGATTATCACTTCCATATCTGTGCAAAAAAAAACAATCCGTATAAAAATTAGCTGGCATTGCTTTTAGTTGTTACGTCCTTCCAACACTCTTTATCAGATTACAATTCATGCACTTACGTGAATAATGTCTGTGGAACATTTGTTTTGCAAAAGGGGATGGCTCCAAGGTCCATCATAGTGCGAACAAGGACCGCAGTCTCAGTAGCGGGTTGATACAACCTCTTGGCATATCCCAGAGTTGTATCAAGGCCTTCAACATTCGTGTCATCTTTCACACAAAAAGGTATTCCATGTAAAGGTCCTTTCGGCTCTGGAAGGCTGTCCAACTCCTTTGCCCATTGCTGCAAATAGAGAATTGCGTTTTTTGAAGATTAGCAACTCAACTAAAAGGCAATAAATCCTGATTTTTCGTGAGTGCACTCATGTCTCATAAGATTTCATTAGTTGGTGATGATAATATCATCCCGCACATCGCAAAAAGCGACGAAGGAAACACGTGTGAGGGCACAAACCGTTTTTAACCATTTGACATTGGAGATATAGCGTTTTCTTGCCTTGCTCTAGCAGTTATTTATGACTCATAAAAAGTCGTTGCTGACTGAGAACTGAATTCCACATCTTTTTGCGATATATTGGAAGCATACTGAAAGCAAGCTTGTATATAGTATATATTATTACCGTAGCTTGTGGAATGAAGTCCGTGATGTTGTTATATTTTAATGTTGCGTCAAGTGCCTGAAAATACAGAAAACATTTCATGAAGTTGCATGAAAAAGATCATAAATTCACAAAACTGCAATCATTCCTTGCGTTATGTAAAGCAATACACATATAAACCATTTAACAGACTACATTTGAAATCATTTCTGTCATAAACACATTTTTCCGGATGGACACACATGACGGTAAAGTTTAATTATGTAAATTTGAAAAAAAAACTCTCACACAATCTGACTTTAGTAGTGCAGAATGTGTGAGTCTTCTTGCCAGCTAATTTGTAGATGGGTCCATAAAAAGGCGATAATAATTGTTTTATGCGTTTTTCGCCTTTCTTTCTTTCATCTTCAGTCCATTGCATTTAACACACCTTCCGTCATGTCATGTACCAAAGCGAACATAAAGAAATTATGACAGGGTTATTTTTACTGTTTGATTTTACCTTAGCTTTGTACGCCTCCAGCACAGCAGTAGCAGTAAGCTCACGCTTCTGAAGGGCTTGGACAAGCTCCTCCCATCCTAAATTAAGAATCAGTTTATTATCCCCCTCAAGTCGAAATTTGGATTGCATCCGGGAAAACTCTGCGGATCGCTCATCTTGCTTCTTTCTCATAATACGGTCCAGCCGGCTTCTCTCCTGTGAATTGGTAGAGAAAAGGAATAAAATTTTGTGTTTTCACAACTGCCTCCCTCCCAAGTTCTCTCCCATGCATGAAATTATATTTAATGCAATAAGCACCGTATAGATTTTAATGTACTCCAAGCAAACCCAAGCCAAACTATAATATTGTTTAATCTTTTTTCACACCTGGTCATTAAAACTTATACCAAACCATTGGCTCAGAAATAAAACTGAGCCAAAAACAATGGCCGAGAGTGGTGAAAGCACCACGTTAATGACTTCCCAAAAGCCCATTCCGCTCAAGTTCAAAGTTCACTTTTCGGACCAAGACCAAGTCTTACCATTCACCTAATCACCAAAAACTAATACGATTTTCTGAATTTTTTACTGTCCGCTTCAATAATTCCGTGTTGTAACCCTTACATGAAGCACCAAACTAACCATTGAACTTGATTTGACGGAAGGAGAGCACTTGAGCAAAGTTTTGTATTGTTTTAATGAAACTCGTCATTGCCCGATATTATACCGTCACCACCTAATCCACTCAATTCATAACCGCATTATACGAATTATTTTAGTGTGTTGGCTTCGCGTAACACTATTACTACATGTTACATAAGCATGTCTCTTCATTTCATTTCATGACAATCCATAATTTTAGATATGAATGATTGATTACAGCTGAACGAAACGGCGAGCCTACCAAACACTATTGTCTATGACTTTGAGAGACAAAACACAGTTATTAACTTTTCATGTGGATACATAAAAATAGAAAATGTATAGTAAATACATATTATTGTATCGTGTATTATATACTGAACACAGGTATTCCTGCTGGAAAAATAATCAATGGGAGTAGTATACGAGGTGTACACACACAGGTTTTATGTGCTTCTTTCAGTTCATCTAAACTTGACAAGAAAATAAACAGTTACACTGTTCTTACACCTTAAATACACTGAAAGGTACACACTATACGCACGGATAACCGAAGGAAGTCATTAGTATGAATTGGAAAGAGAATAATTATTTTCTCAAAAGAGTTTGAGAGTACAGCTAACGCGTTCTGGAATTTGGAATGACATGATAGATAAACGCATGGACAACCTATGTTATAATTACAAGCATATTCCCCATGTTAATCAAGAGCTCTTAAACTTGGATGATTAAACATGGGATGAAAGTCAAAGTGCAAAATTCTCAGGCAGAGGAGGATCTGCAATCATATAAGTTCAACCATGTATACATTCATTTTATCTGCAATGATGACTGGACACTGTGCAGGACAGCCATGCAAAACGGTTTTTGATGAGTTCAGACAAATTAAATACATAAATCAGGACATTTACAACGAGAATACCCATATGTCCACAAGTTGTGGCCATGCAAAAGAATCAACCATGAATGTGTAGGCATATGTCCATGCTCCACAATTCCACATTCATAAACAAAGTGACATGTGTAAGCAGAAATTGACAAGAGAGTTAGTTTTACAATCCAAGTCAAACATTTCACGAGTTTGAGTAGTCGAAGTCCAACTTTGAGAGACTATACATTATGGCTACTCGACGTTTGCGAAAAATACGACGAAAAATAAAATGTATCGCTGTGCTATGCGCTTTACTTTTATGTGTGCCAATTCCATTCTAATGTTATATATTATGATGACTGATTGTCCACGTGCAGTTCTGTAATAGTAGTGGTTACAATGCTGAGCTAATAGGATTACAACCGGATTATATAAGACTTACAGTAAGAATCCTTCTGAAACTCAGAGATCGCCACTGGGACGATGACTTGTAGTAATAAGCTCCAGAAAAAGTCAAACTCGAAAGACATTGAGATGTCTCTAATCGCAAGTTTTGTAATCTGCCAAGTAGTACTTGTGTTTTCAATTTCCTACATACCCTAATCGTAACGGGTAATAAAGGCATTGTGATCTGAAAAGTTCTCTAACTAGAACCAAGATACTTCAAGAAAATAGTGGGTATATTACAGCAAACCGATTAAGTTTTACCACGTTTTACTGGTATCCACGTGGATTTCCTTGTAAAAAGGACGATGAAAGATAAAACTTTTAAACTGGCAGTTTCAATTCAAGCGGCAGTCGGAAAGTCATCTTTGTAATAATGGAGCTATAACCATTTTCAAGGGTATTCATTGCAGAGACTAAAAATGAAGTCGTAATGGAAAGGAAAACACAAGGACAATAGTTTTCAAAATCATTAGGCATACACACTCATTTGAAATGCGGAATCTCAACTGTATTGTGTCATGGATTCAAAGTCAAGTCAAGTACTTGAGTAAGCCAGTGCATGCTTTGAAAAGATTGCATTTCGCCTACATTTCGAAAATGGGGAGAAGTGCGTATTTACTTTTTGGACAAGCATAAACCATTCGACTGACATCATTTCACTCCAACTCATCGGCTACTGTTTCATTTCCTATGAGCATAAATAATATGAATGTAGAAAAAAAGCTGCAATTCATTGTCAATCAAAGAAAGACAAGTATATATATTCATGCATGTCATTTCTATTCAGTATTCTGTTGAAGAGGACTCTACTAGAATATTTTTTAGCAATCTGTTTTAAAAACCAGCTACTGCTACTACTACACGGCAAGCTTGCCTAATGCTAACATTTTTGCTCGTGCTTACTTGAAGTTACATCCGTTCCAAATGAATTAGGTACACAAGAGGTGCATGAAACAAGCCAAAACACACAAAAACATACTTGTCCCGTCATATCCATTGCCAGTTTATAGACCCCATTGGCAAGCTCCCATGTTATGTTAACGGCATTCCCTCACAAAAAGCGTTATGGCTCTGATGACGGATGAGTAAGTGGATGTGTAGTGCCTTTGACTGAATGCTATGATACATTTGGCCAAATGTCGATTTATATGCAAATATTAGCAAAGTATTTTGGTAGACAAGCAGACGATGATGATGTCCATGAACGAGCGAGCGGTCTAACTACAAGAATGTGATTTCTGATTTCGGAGTTCATGAATTTCAAATGTGTGGCAAGTATCATACTTAATATATATATGCTGGGCATAATGATATCATTCTGAGCGTCTCTATTTTGGAATATAGGACGTTTCTGCTTACAAATAGTATGCTGATGATGTGGTAAAACTGATAAAGCAGCCGAGCAGAATCGGAGATGGTGTGTAATTTTAGAGTGTGGGCATTGAATCACTAAATCATTTTTAGTCTACATTTGACACATTCCTACGAGCTGCCTGAAAAAAATTACCGGATGCCTGCGAAATATTCCTGTGCATCAATCACACACATTTTAATAAGTATTACATCATATTTGAAACTCTGCTCTTGTTAGTAGGTGGGCTAAGAAATTGGAATCTTGCTGCGTTTCACTATTGTTTGTAGCGTTAAATTACATTCTCGATTTATGCTAATGACTTTCTAAATGTCTTTCCTGAACTGGACTCATTTTCTTCTCATTACTACGCAATTTAGTATATAAAGAAGTCTAATTTTGGTATCACTTTCTTCGTCTCTTCCGTATCTTTATTTTTATTAAAAAAGTGTGACTTTTGAACTCTTGAATAATTATTTTATACCAAAATTGTTGATCATGCATGATGAATATTTTTGCAACTTTTCAGCTGACAGATATTTAACAAACAGATGAATGATTCTGCATTAAATCTAATAACCCAATATTATCTCAAGGATAACCTTACACCTAACCTTTGCAGTGTTAATTTCAGTTTTTATTCAAACACCACACAAACAAATCATTAAAAGCTGCAAAAATATAAAACGTCCTCAGTCAGCGGAATTTCTGGATATGAAAATTTTCCATTCTGCATCATGAGCTACGATACGGACGTAATGGAAGTGACAGACAACGAACGGAGACTGTCGCCTCAAACGTGGGTGTGAGGAAGATGAGGAGATGAGACGAATGCAAATTCCAAGTGAATGAGTTTGTTTAAAAGTCTGCAGATTAGAAACCTGAAGCCTTCATAGTAGCATAATCAGTCATTCACCAGTTTCAGGATTGATTAATAGGAATGGGTTTATTGAGACGGTTAATGATTCGATGATGGCAGCGTGCACATTTTATCTTCCTTCTTATTGAAAACCAGTAATAAGAATTTTATTGATTTAGTCTTGTTACTTATTAAAGATGACTCATAGCATGCCATAATACCCAAAGTACATAATATAATCCTTTATGTTTCTATTTGCTGTCCACATTAAAACCAGGCAAAACAGACTTTCCCTTGTTATTGTACTTTATGTTAGGTATCGCATCGGTACAAAGGTTAGTCGAACATGACGTTTTTTGTCGGTCCCTGTTTTATTGCAACCTAAACATCCAGAAATGACTCATACGAAGTACACGCTTATAATCCTCTTACAGTGAGGTAGACCATGTTGCTTAAATCTGCGTTTTGTACAGAATTATTAAGCCTTGCAAATTCCTGGGCGTATGAAACATTCATGTGATTCATAAAGAATATTATGCATGCTCATGCGGAAAATGTAACAAAGCCAGCATGAGCAGTGCTCCCATGCCCAAACCCATCCTGTTGAAGGGTATCATACCATTTCTATTCTTAAATTGGGAGTAACTAACGCCATTTCCCGTCATGCTAATCCAGTAATCTCGAAATCTCCCCTCTCTACTTGTTACACCGTAGTTCCCTTTAAACATTATGAGTTACACATAGCACAAGTCAGCAGATTATGACGGCTTATTCTTTCTTGTAAATGACCATAAATAATAAAAATCATATGGATTATACCAAGATTATTATTAAACCTCATCTACAGGCCTTAAAGGAAGAGAAAAGTGTGTTCAAATTTAAAAGCCAACCATTAGTCTAATTAAAAGAATATTTAAAATGTATACACATTAGTTAAGCAAGAAAATTAAATACGCAGAAACAGCTTATATAAAAAAATCCATTAAAGATGCATGATCATCAAAATATCAATTTTCAAACGTTTTTTCTAAAGGATTTACAATTATTGCTTGCATAAATACATACTAAATATTAGTAAAACTATTTCCGTTGCAGACTATTGCATATTATGAAGTGTAAAAGTTTATTAGCTGCAAAGTATGTAAATCACATAAACTTAAAGATCAGAACGAACGCAGCTCATGTTGAAAAGACACAATTATAATAATCATGCACTGCAATAAAATATAAATTAACTCCCCGTAAAAATTAAGTAATTGTTAAGCATTATTGCTGACATACTTATGTAAGTTGGATTTCATCATGTCATAATATAGGGCATTCATTATCAACATCAGCACCTTTCTGACAATGAGCAAGTTTTTGGTGCATATCCTCCCGATTTAGCGGAAGCATTGATATGAACTCCATAATCATTTATCGGCACTTGTTGTAACATCTTTATCAATGCTAAATGAAGTGTACATAAGTTGGTTTTGTTGAAGGAAGTAGCTAATTTGCGGTACATATTGAGCGTTTGTACCTGTTAGGTACAACAAACGTATTCTAGGCAAATGAATGTCTTGCTAAGCTTTCCTATACAAGCACTTATGTTCGTCTCAAATGAAGCAAGAACGTAGTCTGATCATCAGTGATCGCAAGTAACGTTATTGTTCGTTATAGCATTAGTTGTTATATAATAATTGTTAAAGTGCACGCTTTATTTCCTTGCTGTTCTATACCCTTGAGAATCGCAAGGTCCTGCCATAATATCCTTCAATACCTTACTTCATTTGTACAATTCATTCACAACTTACAATTACAACTTAGAAAGGAACATATTATCAGCGTGTGCTGACTCTACATCAATGTGATGATGAGTGCGTTTGCCTCACATCCATGAAAAAACCTATATAACAAGTGACCTTTCTTAGCAGGATTACAGTAATAAGTCTGAACGAACAATGGATTAATACTACACATAAACATGTGCTGTTGGATAAAGATAATTCAATCAATTTGTAATTGCAAATTGGGCAGTTGGGCAGGCCTGCTTAATCTTCAGAAGCATGAAGATACTCATTACAAAATTTGCCACGACTGATCCCTAAAATTTACAAGTTTTCAATGAAATCTTCTCAAGCAGAGGCAGACAGGCTTGTGCATTTCAACAACTCAAGTATTCTCTAATAAAGAATGTTTACATTACATATCATCACAGCAAATTTTTTTGGAAGCATTCCTTGTGAATGTGGATGTGAACCAAGACCAAAGTTTTTAGAGTAGTTGTTAAGAAGCAACGTACTTGTTACGGTTATTAATAACGTGATGACGTTCTGAAGGTCGTGCCTCTTTGCCAGTTGTATATTGTACAGACTAGCACAAAATGCCGTATGTAATTGATAAAAAAATGCGTGCAAACTCCGCCAACTGTAACGTAAACTATAATTTGGTGTCTGAAATTGACGAAGCTTGACAACTGGGCCCAACCTTTGGGATTCAGCCCTACTTATGTGGAGTAATCCATTAAAGCAATCTGTGAGGATTAATATGCAAGCTAATTGTTGTTGAAACAAGAAAAGGCTGCAGTAATTACTAATCAAATAACAGTTATCTTGGAAGCTGTATGATACTCTTTATCATACATTACATTATCCATTAGTATTAATGTACCAGTAACAGTTTGTCGATAGAAATATTATGTTGACCATTTTCCCTGACCGCTTAATGCTCAAACAACAAAATTAAGTGAGCAAGAAGGTGTATCAACAAACTAGAACTAGATACAACTGGCTAAAATAGTAGTAAAATAAACCAGAGGATGTTTTGAAGTCCAAAATTGAGACGCATGCTTTTGCGAAAAAATCAAGGTTAAAAATTTGACCTTACGGTATTAATGACCAGAGTGTACAAATATAAGCATATTTTTATATCTGACTAGTTTTGTATTAAAAGTTTACCTTGAAAAACAAAAAAGTGTGCATTGCACGTTACAATAATTAATTAATTGAATGTCAAGAGATTCTATTCACTAGTTATACAAATATGCAAATTTTCTTGCTGATAAAAAATGTAGCTGCTATACCCAACATGATATCCCCATTGCCGTCCACTTCCATTGAAATCAATTTCCTGCCGAAACCTGCTACTGAAAGGAGGTTTTTGATTTACCAAAAGTTGACTTTTTCCATGCTTCGGAACATTCAAAAGGAGGTTTTCAAGGAGCGATTTATGACTTGCGAGCATATGGCAAGCTTATCAAAGTTCTACCTGGGTTGTTTTACTAACTGTCGCATTTACTCCCAAATATACACATACATACTCGCTGACAGCCCACTAATTCATAGCTCACTCAAGCCATCCTCATGTTTATTTTAGTGGAGAGTAAAAGCGTCTCACATTTACTGCGGCCGATTTCGCAGAAGCATGTCAGCCACTTTTTTTGCTCGTGTGCTTTGCGATAAAAAGCATGATTGATTAGCAAACCTAATGGACCGAGTTGGGCCAAGAAAGTGTAAGCCCGAAATATTCTCAGCAAACAGCCAAGCTTTGCTTGGAAAGCAAAAAGCGTGAGAGACAAAGAGTCTCTTCATCTTGCATGTAAAGTTATTGACTTACGCTTTCACAGCAGCTTCTTCGATCCAATTCGTCCATTACGGGATCAACCTCAACTACCATCGGACCTTCCGTGGTAGCAGTTCCATTGTTGCCGTCAATCACCTCATGGCCAATCACAGAATTGTGCTCTTCTCTGTCCAGTTGTACTTTTTCATCTCTGCCCTTACTCATTGTCAATGACGGGGGCTGCGCAACGAGGAAGGGATTGTACTGTTGTTGCTTCTTCTTTTGTTGCTGCTGTTGCTCCTTGTTTCTTAAGCTACCGTTATTTATAAGGTTTTTCTGTTGCGTGACAGTGACATCATCTAAATGTGGAGAGGATTGGATTCCAACCTTATCTTTATTTGGCTTTTGATGGCTTTCCTTATTGTCTGGTCCTCCCCCGTTCTTACTACTAATCTCAACTGAAATGTCCATGTTAACTTCGTCTGAGGTGATGTGGACATCCTCCAAAGATGAAATGATCAAGTTGTCCTTACTCGGACTCATGTCACTTCCACTTAACATTTTTAGTCCTCCAGACATATCACAGTAATTGAGTGGAGGGGTAATGATGATAGTAATTAGAAAGAGTACTCCTGATTACCCTATTGTAATGGTTTAGAAGAATCCTTGATTCAGCGTCTTTTCCATGTACTACGACTACTGCTACTGAACACTTAACAAACAAGGAAGATCCTTTACAGTTTAACTATGCACTAGATACAAGATTCCAGTTGGGAAGAAACTTTACTTATGATGTGTGAAGAGTCACTCACTGTCCTTTGAGAAGTGGTTATCTTCAATCTGCAACATATAAATTAAAAGACATTTGCATAAATATTTTTCCTCTTTACATACATACATCCGTAACTTGATTGAATCAGAGATGAATGGGACAGTGCAAAGACTATGGTCTGAATTAATGTGTTACACAAGTCGAGACTATATATATTCACTGCATTGTGCATGTTTATGAACCATTTCTATAACCTTCGCTGATGACTCCTTGTTTTGAATATGAATGAATAGGAATCAATGGACACTGACTTGCTCTTGTTCTTTCTGTGTCCTTCGAGCTCTTTGCACCTGATGTCCAACAATGATAATATGCACAATTTCTATTGTTACTTGCTCACACTCTTTTCTTGAGAACCGTTACAATTGCCATGAACCAGGCAATTCCTTCGTTCCTATCTCAAATTTATTCGAAAATAGAATGAGCAAAGCATCCTGGCTCCTACCTATGCCGCATCCTGTCTGAACCCCATATTATGCATAATATTTTACGTAATATACTGCACAAGCACCTGAGTATTTATAGGACTTGCTAATGTACACTTTAATGCGGCGTCACTGAAAGTTGCACTTTGGATCTTGCCGTTGCCATAATGTGGTGGTTCATTTTACTCCAATATTGGTTGAAACGTAAATATTTATGCACAACATAGTTTTTTGTGAGACAAATTATTGGACAGGTGAATAGCCTTTCTGTCCTCCTAATTAATTGCTACGTTTGATTTAATACGTCCATTAGAACTTTGTCATACTGCGTGACCGAAGAACAATGACTGGAGCCCGTGTGATGCGTGAAAGTATCAAAGTGAAGCATTTTTTTTGCCTGCAGTCGCAATAAATACTCGCATTTTAAGCTTGACTTGAGTCCTTTTACAAATCTTGACGCTAGCCATATTGGCACAAAATGCAATGTAACTTTTTTTTCAGCCTGTGGTCACGATCTATAAGGATACTTTATGACACGACAAAACAAACACAGTTTAATTGTATTGTAATTATTAATTCGCAACACATTTGGAAATCTGTATTTAAACTGTGAAAACCCTGACTAAAGATGGAGCACACCGCAAACAAAGAAATAGGTACATGTTTTCTGTGTTCATGTCGCGCAACAAGTTACATTACAACTAAACACTTTCAACAAAGCTCTTCCACATTAATTGAGGAAAGCTTAATTCCTTTCCGATATTAAAAGCATGCGTTGTTCCTACCACATTGTCTGCATTTAAGGATGTTCTACTTAATTTTGCACTTTTTTTAGCATACAAACCCAAACATATAAACTCACCTCATCTCTCCATGAGCGATAGCCATAAATAAATGTTTTAATGTAATTAGCCTGTCATTCTACTTTGCGGTTGACCAAACTGATGTGTATTTAAAAAATATTAAATTATTGTCAACTTTTTAACCACAAAACGATGAGAACCAACATCGAGACATGCTTTGATCTATTCTTTTCATGCACACCATACCACTCCAATCCACTAACAAGAATAGCTGACAAGCTTGATTCTTTGTATACCTCACGTCACGCCACGTTGTTGTGCCTCTTCACTCCACACGCGAAAGCATCAACTAAAACTACAAAGGTATTCTAGTCTAGTTTTAGTGCAGCAGAACAGAGTAATGACTCATACCACCAACCAAATGCTAGCATATCCTCAGGTTACATAAAATATTATGTATCATGCTGTTGCTATAAAGTACACCCAAGTGTAAGGTCTAATGTAGTAATAAGTATCCGCAATATTTGCTATTTGAGGTACTACAAACACAACACAAAACTTGCGAAAATATGAACTACATATATACCTTTGCAACACTCTCACAGAATTGTTGTTCCAGGTTTACTCAAAGTCAGGATGATTCATCAACCGCTTATGGTATAAGTAAATAAAGAATTATGTTTTTGTGCACCAGTCACCAGCAGTCACACATGGAGATAGACAAACTTTTTTGGTGAATTGGCTGGTGGCCGATGAGTAACTAACTGTAACTGTGCACAAGCACGGCACAGAGTTCACTATAATAGAGCGAGCGTGGAGTGACTTGTGTCGCTGGAAAATTTCACAATGAATATTTATAGGGAAATCATTATGGTATTGTATTGAAAAGCTCTAGTGACAATCAAAAACATACCGTTTAAAATTCAACACCTCAGCTCTCAGCCATTCTCTGAACAAACACAATGCAATCAAATCCGGTCACAGCCAATTCTGTGTTAAAAGTCTTGTAATTATGTATGCAAAAATGTGTGTTTAAAAAACACAGAAATTCCTCTTACTCCTCCTGACATGACATGATTGTATGCTTCTTTACCACGTAGTTGCACATCTGATAATGTGACATTGTTTTAACGGAAAGTTTCAAGTTAAATGTTAACTTTTTGCTCACGTCTCAACTCGCTAAATTTGTGTTTACTCACCAAGCGCAAACTTTTAGACGGAAGGAAATGAAGAATATGAAAATTTTCTTGTTGGTCTGTGAATGTCAATTTCAAGGCTGCTCCTCTCCTTGACTTTTACGTAACCCTATGAGAACAATCTTGTTTATGAGCTGCTCTCACATTGCAAAGAGTAATGTTCACATGTTTGCAGACTTGCTGTACATGAAAGGATACATAATATTATAATGTGATGTAATGTAGAACATCCATAGGTGGTGGATGTGGATGTCATTATGTGGAAATGAATTGGATTTCCTCTAGTTCCCATAATTTTCAAAACGGTGCGCATCTACCTTCCTTATCCATCTCACCAGAGACTCTTTTAAAGTAATGTTTTATTTTTTGCTTGCTGCTGCTACCTACTCTGAACTTTGTTAGACCAACTGTCGATAGAATAGTAAAGTAAGACGGATGATTATGATGATGCTCAAGCTCAATGCATGGATCTATACAAAGTATATCATAAGATTTAATGATGGGGATAAAGGTGTATAGCCAACTTTCCTACCTGCCTTACAAATGCAATTTCATATTATCGCATGTATAACAAACTACATAACAAGCAAAACTATTTTAGACTTTGACTCCCCACGTCGTTTTTCCATCAAATAGAAAAATATATAGCCTTCAATCTCATTACGGTTAATGCCACTGCTGGATAGCATTGAAAGTTCATTTTAAATTGTAGAAAATTATGGGAAGTTAAACGAAATGACGCAGATTTTGACGCACAATATATCTCAAATGCAAATGATAATATGATATTAGGTAGTTGGGGTTAACTGTCCAAGCTAGAGGTCATATACATTGCATTGCAGCAACGATACATGGACTGTAGTCCAGCTTTATAACACAATACAACAATTCATTCAAAGGAGCAGAACTAGTATGAAAGGCAGTGAACTTGAAAACTGAAGGAGATCTACTTTTGTGATGAGCAAGTGTAATATATAATGAACAAAAGATGAAAAAATGTCCACTTTTGTACATTGCTCAAGTGGCACGTATAGTTGTTCCTTTGCGTGCTTGGAGCTTCTCTATGTTCATGTAAAAGGGACATTATTTCCTCATCAGGAGATGCATACATATATATGAGCAAGGTACTGTATCCTGTCTACCAAAACTACCAAATATGAGAGGAGGTCATCATCACATTCACCTTCAAAATATAGTTTTGTACATATATCAAGTCTGAATGGTAGTAGACTTCCAGCAAACAAATAGGTATGGAATGCTCGGTGCTGCTGGTGAAGAAGCTAGCAATCATACAAAAACAAATCCAAACCACCTTCCATCACCACAAAAAATGATTACAGTTTCGTCGAGGTAAAAATTCTTCCTTCCAGCAGCACCACTCCGTGCGCTCTCTCTATCGTTCATCTGGTTTTGAAGGTAATAGAGCTTGAAAACTCGTCAAAATAAAAACTCCAACAGGTTGCATAAATTTCTTTTCGCAGTTTCATCAGACAACTTTGTTTTGCACTAGTCCGTATATATCTCTCCCCAAGAAAATTTTCCTTCACACGCAAACACTTAAGACGAAAAAACATTTAAAAAAATTCAATCCAGTTTGTATATAGAAGTTTTTTGCTATATCGCATCATATCCCATGTCCCATCCCATATTTGCTGATGATTATGTCGGGAGAAGAAGAAATGTAGACGACGATATCATGGTCAAGATGATGTCATCTCACATGTTTCTACTAAGCAAAACCACAAACTGTGAAGTTTTTTATAAAAAATTATACTCTTAACGGGCTCAGTACATACTATGTTATAATTTCCCTTCATAATAATCTCATGGTTGTATTTTTTTAAAAGTCGGAAAGAAATATCGCTTTCTCGCCAAAGGCTCTAGCCGCCTGCCCTATCTTATTAGCTCTTTTCCTGTGTAAGTGAATATACGACTGGAGCCTACTTCTGGTCACGCGTGCTCCGCCTCTCGTTGTGTGTTTGTTTGGGCCCCGTCACTAAGATAATAGTTTCGCAATTTCAACTTAGTGCTACTGCAAACAAAACACAATCAACCCATTTTTCAACTCCTATACTTATAATAATGCAAGTGAACCAATGTGACGACGGCAGAGAACCTCTGGTGATACTCTAGGATTAGATAGCTCGCCCGCACCCGGCGCTTGGTGACTGTGGCATGTCCACAGTCAACCGGCCATGTTGTCCTGACATTCTTCCTTCAACACATACCTGCCCCACGAAACCATAAACGCTGGGGTCCGCCGCCTTAAAACGGCCTTTGAGATGTGCAGTATATCGCGATTTCAGTTCATTCTTTCGTTCTTGAACGGGTCAAAAATTAAGCCACATTCGTTTCCTCTCTAGTTCACTCCCTCCACACCATTATCTTGCGTTACCTCCCCCGTCCCGACCCTATACCTCAATTGGTTCGAGTTAAGACTATTAGCGAAACAGAAGATTTCTACAAGCCGGCATGAGTAACTATAAGATGGGATGACCAATGGGAGATGACTCAACACACACCGTGCAGCGTGATGCACTCCGAACGGCTTAGGTTACATAAATAAGTTTTTATCGCATGCATCTCTCACCTAGTCGGCATTTCCAAATCTCAGTATTCGTGTCGTGAATTTTTCGATCGAATCACCATGTTCAGTTCAAATGACATCACGCAACACTACCTGGCTGTGCCATTGTCCTCACACTCATCGATTCGTGTCCGGACTGCAGTGTCCATGAGTAGAGATAGCAGTAACTGACTGCTTCACGTTCTGTTATCGTATATCATATATGCACAAACTCACGATCCTCGTGCACTTACAACGTCGGCCTACTTCGGTCCTCACGTCGATGCTCACAACAGACTACTAGATGCCCTCTCGTGCCACTCGATCGATCTATTTCAGTTGTATCAGCTTCATAGGATTCTTCTTTCGCTTTAACATGCCGCAGCATCGTTGTCTCACTAGTCTCTCGGCCCTTCAGTATTGCCTTTTCCCAGAATTTAACAGTCTCGCAACACAAGACTTTTTTTCCCACTCTTGCATGATACAAATCACACTCAGTCTTGAGAAACCTCTTCACATTATTCCAAGTTGCTCGGAGTCGTGACTCAGTCCTTCTGTAGTCTTTTGCTTTTCTGTCTCCCCCTTCTCCTCCCTCGGCTCCCTTTTCCTCCCCTCGCTCTGCCTTCTGCTGCTTTCCCGCTTCCCTCTTCTCAGAAACACATCATGCTTGTCTCTCGCTGCTATTCTCTCTGCGTTCCTTCACTGAGCTCATATAGCAACAACCAGAAAGTCTTTTGTTCAACTCAAACGGTCTGCATGCTTGTCCTCACATCATATACAGTCGGCACGTCTTCGTAAGAGTACTCCAATGCATATACTACAGCAGCCCTCACCCGCGCCCCCTCCGTGCCTCCCTTCCTCTCGCGGGTAATACCAATAATACACAGTTTTTTTTCACTGCTTCGTCCTCCCATACTATGCGAAGTGGCTCAGCTGGCTCTAAAGCCGCAGCAAAATGAACGTGAACGCACATGCCGTGATCTACCTCGCCTTGGAATCTATCTCTCACTCCTGCGTGCCGGTGCATATGACTGTAGAATTTGGGTGAAGAGATCTTAAACTGACTGTTCACTTTCAAGAAAGTCAGATCTGCCCCGCTCACTTGCCGATCTTCTTTCTGTGTGTCAGTTCTGGAGAGGTTGATGTTAGATGCGGATAGTCCGCCACCAGGGCGAATTTAGTCAAGTATAACTCAATCCTTGTGTGGTAACTGAGTTACTCGCTCAAGACAACGATCGACGAACAATAAGAGGAGAAAAGAATTGACTTCGCTCGAGAATAGCGAACTAGTGGTGATCATAGAGTACCCTTCTCAAGTGATCTTCTTGTTCTGCCGTGATACTTTATGCCGGCCGGCAATATTGCTTACATAGGGCATCCAGTTGGGTTGGTCTTATAATGGCAGCTTCACTTCCCCAGTTTCCATACCCGCTGAGCTTCCGTTACCATCGGCAATAACAGCAACTGTGATGCACCACATGGAATGCCGTGATACAGGTCTCTCGCAGCCTGTTGGTGGTTCCTGGCCTCTCACCTACGCCTCTATTTTACTCGTTTTCTCCTCTTCCTTCCTTCTTATGATAATCCAGCCAAGGCTACACACTATAACTCTCTCCCTTGTGTTCAATAACGTTTGTCCTTGGCTCTTTAGTTGTCTCTTGTATTCAATACCAGGCATACCCTCATTCAGTCCCTCTCCTTCTACGCTCCTTAGATTGCCTAGACGCGGGTGGTGAAAACATTAGGAAATGTCAGATGAAAATCCACTATTCATGCAGACGCGTGTGGAAAATGCATAAAAAACACGAGTCTGGTTTCACTCAATATTTGCATCATTCCTCGTTTGTTGTGATGAAAATAAAAATGTCCCCTACGCTTTTCATACCAAAACCTACCTTTGCTTGGGCTTTTTCGCTGATTGCGTATCGGTTCAAGACTTTTGTAGCATTTGTGTAATGAATGATCCTAGGTTGAATATGGGTTAGTAAATTATAGTTGAACGGAACAACTAAATGTCCTCACAGGAGAAACAATCGCCAAAATGAATACCATTCTTCCTCATGCAACATCAATCAGAATTGGCATTCACCGTTATTATGAGCATGGCCGCTATACGTCCGCCTTGTTTTTTGGTAGGAGAGGTGATGAGTTGTAAAGAATTTAAAATGATTATGGTTGGCTTTCTGGTGTATGACAAGCACACAAGGCTATATTTTATAGAAATTAATGATTGCAGAAATTCTTCGTACTTTTTCCCTGTTGAACTGAAAAGAGCCATTCTTCCGTATACACGGAACGGAACGTTGAATTAGAAAATTGTTGTACTCCTACATGAGCAAGCATGTGTGACTGGGTGTCAAACAGGCTCGATGCAAGTGAAGAAAAATGGCGAATTTCCAATTCTGATTGTAATTTCCTGCGTACTCCAGCTGAGCTGATACAGTAAATGGGAGAGCAAATTGGAATGTACTATTTTTAAGATACATAGCATTCACGTGAGATGAGAAATGTCCACAATTACATTGCGGTATGAAGAGGTCCAGTCCAGCAGCCTTGAGTTGTGGATTCATCTCTTTTTTTCAGGTTTGAAGTTTGCCCGTCATTTCACTCATCATTTCATGCAACAGGTTAAGTTTTTAGGGGAATGGATAAAATTTATGTCTACTGAGACAACTCATGTAGCTATTTTATCATGACCATACTGTGTCTCGTCTCCCCTTTTAAAGGTAGGGTGCAAGGGTTAGCTTATTTGTTTCTTGTGTTTTTGTGAGGAAAATGCAATGTTCGTCATCCAATGGATGTAATAAAATAGTGGCAACACAAACCACAAAAATGGTAGAAAAAACTTGCGGATCCAGAACATGTTAAAAAGTGTGTAATCAATGCTACAATAATATTCCGCCTAGAGGTAGAGTTCGTAAAGGTGCTTCAGCATCAGCACAACATGCTTGATGAAATTTTTTCCATCCTAATTGCGTGCCTTTCCCACCACCATCCTGATATGGTATGTACGTACACACAGTAGACGTATTGAGGAGGTAATCACGCAGGTAATGGAAATGGGGAAAGGCAAAAATATCCAGCTTTTACAGCTTGTGCATGCAGCGAGAGGATGTTGCAAGAAGTCATTATTATCATTATCCTAGTTGAATGGGAAGAAGCAATACAAAGGTTTAAGAATTGAGAGTTGCGAAGATTTGTGACGTACATTTTTCATGAAAGGACAAGGAACGCAAAAACAACTTTCAGCATTAGATTTACATGTCTTGGTTTTGTGCATTTCACTCATATTATGTAAGTATTCTATTAATAAATTATAGAATAAGATAAGAATGATGCGTGATGACTTTGTAAGATGAACGAAAGATGATTTATCGAAAATTTTAGAATTTGGGCTACTGACCACAGATTTCATAACAGTCTGTTCAATAAGCGGAGGTAAAAGGTAAATAAGCATTCAAAATGAGTTTGTCGTATCGCAACACAAGCGTGAAATTAAATTGAATAGGAAGGTTGGGTTGCTGCGTTCTTTTAAGATTCTCTCCAGGATACAATTAATTATGTAGGTAGCTACCCAATTCGGAAATGAATTAGGAGTTGGGTGACACTTTCCAAGAAGTATATTTCTACCGCAGGCAAACTATATATCAGCATCGACTTTCCTAATGCTCAAGTTATCGATTTTAGACAACAAAAAAAAGAACAGCCGAGCTCACAGATCATTCTAAATTACTGTCCCGTCAAGACCAATAAACCTGCATAAGGGGCACACCTCCTCTAATCATTTCATATTTCTTGGTCTACTTTTGCACAAATACTTTACAGCACTCCTTTTCCAAGTATATACCTTAGAAAGCAAAACTTTTGGCCAATTATTTCCCCTTCCTGCATATTATTCTATAGGGCTAAAGCCAACTCAACCAAAACTTCTTCCTGAGTGAGAAAGGTATTCAAAAGAATAGTGACTCCAGCATCTTTTGGAAACTTTCCAGAGATACTAAAATTATTCTCATCTTCTGTTTATATTCAAAAGCTTACCTGGGTAAGGTAGGATGTTTTGGCCTTTAGTTGGTGTCAAAGAATCTTTCAAGTACCAACACAAAATCCGATATCAACCCAATCCCATAAGTCATTGGCCAACACAAGGTAATATGCTGTCACCCCAAAATTCAATACGAAATGTTTACGATCAACTGCACCAAATCTTTGTGTACTTGAGCTCAGTGGTTGCACATGCATGCATTAGTCCTCGAAGGTTCACATAGGCTCACAAGGCAGGGTTGCACTGCAACGTTCCAGGTCTTTGGGCTCGAAGAGAAGTTACCCAGGAAGATCAAAGAATCAACAAGAAAAACTCGTTAAACCACAGCTGTATATGCAAACTGTTTATTGGCAAATGGATATTTTAGAGTCGGGCAATATTGTTGGAAACACTTTATTGAATGCACTTTCCCACGTACAAGTGAACAGCCACAATAAAAACAACAAGGTGTTGGTTTCCACACGCAAATTAAGTTTTTCAAAGAAATGCCTTTTGGTTTTGTAGCAAACAAGAGCTCTGTTCTATTGAAATTTCTGCTGATACATAAAATGTGTTAATTTACACCGTAATGCGGTTTTGGCAATTCTGCACCAAAAAGTTACAAAGCGACGGAACAAAGGCGTGTAGCCCAAAGAAATGTTTTGATGTGATTTTTATGTACTCGCAGTACGCACACAGTCTAGTAGTCTATGGGGAAACAAGAAAACAATACGGAAGATCCTCGTGTCTTTCACAATTTTTGCACACAACCATCACCACACCACATGCATTTTCCCTTTGTAATATTTTTGGATTGGCTCTCAACAAGAAACACGTTGTTCCGCTTTGGTGTCTTGAGCTCTTCTATTTAGTATGAAGGAACCCAATCTGTTTTTAAAACTGTTCGTTTGTAGGTATAGGAAGAGGACACTCTCTTGTTCAGCCGCACTAGCAGAAATAAGGAGAAGATGATGTTGCGAATGGAACAAAACCTGATGGCTTCTTCAGTTTAGTACTGTTTTTGTGTGAGTCAAGTTAGCAAGCGGCTTTTGGCTTCTTTTCCAAATCCTTTCCATTCAGACTATGTACTATGATGGTTGCAGAGAACGAATGGTGGTAAATGAGAGTTTGATGCTTGTGAACTTGCTTCCTTCTTAAACGTCCTTTGTATTCTTACAATATCTTCTCTCCGCATCCACAACACGCACAGCCCTCAAATACATGCACAAACAAGGTACTGAATCAAGACGAACGAGAGGTTTTTGCTGTTGCTTTTGCCAGAGTAAAGTGAAGTGAATAATGTTGGAGATGGGAGATATTTGGGCTTTTTTTCTATGGACCACTCTCAACTTTGGTGAATATTGTGGGGATGAATGCAGATGGATGTAGCACAAGCATACATACCGCAGTCCGTAGTGCTGCATTTGGAAAGGTGTTTCGCTTGGTGGTGTTGAATGGAAAATAGGAGTGAACTTTTATGTGTATTTACTTGCCCCAACTAACCAACCGTTCATCCATCCATCCTTGCATTACAACTTTACTTTTGGAACTACAATTTTGAAATAGTTTTTTGGTCGGAATTTGAATAGTCGAGGCTTTGTATTTGTATGCAGTAGTTGTGCTTCATTCGATTGGTTTTTCTTAAACTGATTTTCAAGCAAACACCTCAACAAATGTGCAAGTAGACCTAATTATTCATTTGAATGACAGTAATGACTAGGCAAACCATATAGTTCTAACTCACCGGTCAAATTTTCAGTTTTGCAATAAACAGTAAAATTTGACTATTGTTCATGTACAAAAATATCGGCCGAATTTTGGAAGCAAATAAAAATGATGCAGACATATACTAACAAAGTGACAAAGAAAGGACCCATTCGATTCTTCTTGGTCCTCAGCCATAAAAAACAGCCAACTTAAAGCCACTTTCTGTACTTCTCCTAAACATAGTTTGTCTATTTTGTGTCTAACTTCTTATGGATGATGAAATGAAGAGCATGAATAGATTTGAGTCTCGTCTCAACTCAAAGTAGGTTCTTCAAACTTGAGTTGTCAATTCAATGGTACAAAGTGCTTACAGAGTTAGTCATGTATGCGAAATTCACGCTGCTGCCTCAAATATTGAACAAATGCCACGCATGTAGTCAAAAGGAGATGTCGAGCTGCATAATGCGTTCACATGCAATAAAGAAAAATGTCCAATAGTTAAAGTCAAGAGTGTAGAATAATGTGTGGTTAGGCTTGTGTATAACACTTAACTTTGTTTTTGTATGCATCAATTCTCCTCATTCCCAATATTAGATGTATCAATATATAAACCTATATGAAATTCAAGTTTAGACATTCATTACTAGATCACACATGCAAACTAGAATAGAAATATAAAAGGGAGGCTGAGTTTTTGCCATGCTCTACTGGTGAATCTAAAGTGAGCTTTATTTTAGGAGAATGAATGTGTGACTACCCAAAAACCAACCTTAACACTAAAAAAACTTGGAGCATTACTAAAAACTCTTTTTGCAATAGTAAACAGCAATATTATTATTACTGGTGTGGTAATAATAAGGGCGCAAAGGCAACAAAATCTCTATTTCTGGATGCCAATAAAGAGCTCAATAGTCAATATCAGCCAACCCAACACCTCATTTTTCATACATGCTTGCTGCCTCCAAACAATAGTGCCGAGCCAATACCTATTTGTAAATAAATGCATAGACAGTGAACCCTGAAACTGCGGCGTTATTATGATTATTTCACCATAAACAAACGTAATGCCAGTGTAATGATTAGACAAAGTCAGTATCATTGTATTTAATGTCCTCTAACGCAATAACAAAGGCTCATCGTGACCACGATCTCTATTTGTGTAAAGCTACTGTTAAAGTATAGGTGGATGAATAAAAAAGTATAGGATTGCTAAACCAGTTCTATGCAATGCAACAACAATAGATCATAGTAAATACAATACTGTCAACTGCACTTCCATCGTTTCATTTCTTTCAACATAATTTTAGAGAGATTTACATTATTAATACATTTTGCCTAAATTCTGTTTATTCAAAATCCCATGGGGTTGGACGTGGTCTCATTGCCACTCATTCATAATAATACGTCCATATATATACCTGAATGTTTAAAACATTCTACATTCAATCGCTACGGAAAATAAACTGATATATAAAATCGACCCATTTGTTCAAGCAACTAACGAAAATGAAACGGATGTTGTCTAAACATGAGGCAATAGATGCATTAGCTTTATTATGCACATGTAACATTGTACGAAACGATGGGGTTCATCATCTCATTGTCAGAGTTGATTAAGATTTAGTGGAAAGAGTAATGTGCATGTAGCACAAAAAGTATGAAAGTTATGCAGCAAGTACAAGAAAATATTATGATTTCCTAACCTACGCCTGGAATGGAAGCGTAGAGTAAACGTCAAAGTAAGGGTGGTTGTGGAAGCGGTGGTGAAGGTGCAAATTGACTGATAAAATATCCCCATCCCATCCCATCAACTTCTTCAAATTATACGAAATGGTCTGATGTTTTGGGAGCACAAACACTTTTACTCCCACAACCAGAAGCTTCAGTGTTGGTTTGCTAGCAACGTAGATTTTCTGAGAGAGACTTGGGCGAATGCTTGTTAGTGGGTTTTTGTTTTTGAGTATATATTTTGCCTTGATAATGGAACACATTTAGTGTGTTTCAGTCACTTTGAGAAACGATTAGCATGAATGAAAAGCAAACAACATCCATGTCGTGAGAGTATCCCGACGATTGAATGGATGTGCTGTACTTAGGTGTTATGTCAATTTCTGATAAAAACGAGGTTTGTTACTTGATGTTACTTTCTCTAAGTGTGATTTAGGAACTTCCCTGAGAGACTTTTCTGTTGTTGACGATCACAAAATTTCTGCTGTAAGGGAAAGGGAAAAGTACATGAGAGTTTATTCTTTTTCTCATTTCGACGCAAATGTGCATTGACTTCTATAGATATGGTACTAGATATTCTAAGGGTAAATACAAAAACGAAACTAAACCTGACTCTCAAGTCTACATCCCATCATTCACTTACGCGTACCAGACATGCAAGGACATTTTGGACAGTTTTTTATATGCCGACATTGCGGACGTTGTACTCAAATGCAAATCTGATGCGTAAAGAATTTTCACCAATCTAAACTGACATTGATACTGATCTACAGCTACATACTTCTACCGTAATTCAGTTACAGTTATAGGGCCACGTGCAAGCAATATGATAGGAACTTTCCATGTTTCGTAATCTCATGTCATTTGGAAAAGCCGAATGTTTCAACCAACTAGGTAGGCAAGTACTACTGTGCGTCACAGCTACACGCATATTAGGTAGGTATGCTTTACGAAACTCGTGCTTTGATAATCTTTTTAAAAAATCTAGTGATATGCAACTAACAATCCTTTTTCTTGTTGTCCGTAAAACTCTGAAAGACTACCACTCATAAAATATTATGCTCACATTTTCCCCTGCAGCTTCTGCTTTCTCCAGTGTGTTTCGACATTTTGCCATTATGAAATCACATGGCAGTTGTATTGTTTATAGCAAAACAACACCCATTTTCTCATCATACCATTTGAAACGGAGTTTTATTTTCATCATTTTCATGGCTTTATTTGAGATAGTAACTCAACATGGAATATTACATACCCTCTAAAAACTGCACACTCCATTTCCACCTATACTTTTTTTATTCCCCCAAGGATCCACATGCATTTTGCCCACTCTTCCAGTAGTAGACAAGGGCATTACAAAGAGCTTTTAAAGATATTAGTTCACAAATCATATTGCATTATTTTTTCCAAAAATATCTCCATCATCCTCATAAAGCACCACTATTGTCCACTAGTCCAACAACTCACAAGGGTGTACGTAACACATTTCAAAAAAACAATTTTGTAGTTCTCTCTTGCTTGATTATTGTGGTTTGCCTTGCTCGTGTAGTTATTTTGCTGACTCTTGGTTGCGTGCAGATTTGTAGACGAAACTAATAGTCCAACCAAAGGTAATATAATGGCAATGCTGTGCAGTATACAATACTTCCTGTATGTAAATGCTACATATATTTCGTTTACAAAATCATCAGTATGTTTATTTGTGTAGTTTAATAATTGGGAGCGATAGGAAAAACAATACTGTGGAAAAGGAAAGGCATGTGTTGGATTTGGATTTGAATCCATTTTAAATTACAGAGTATGTAGGAATGACTTTTTTGATGTGGTTGGATGTTGGAGTGGATTGGTTTCTGATTTCACCTTTGAGAAGGTCATCAAGATGTTACATGTCGTTGTTGGAGAGTGGTTAGAGCGTTAGCGTCCATGTGTTATACACCACACCACTATGATACACCAGACGACAGGACAGGATCGCTAATTGAAGCAAATGACCGTCAATTTTTGCTCATACATAATATGACTTATTTGCTGGTACATAATATTATCAAATCAAAGGCTTTACTCCCTTGCTTGTTTACATTCATACACGTATCGCCGTATAAAGTTCAAAATTTACGGTCACGAATGACACAACAATTTTGCACGCGAATGCTAGCTATGCGATGTGTTTTCTTCCGCAGTCACCAAATACAATTAACAATATATACCTTGTTCATCTTGATTTTATGCAATTACCAACTTACTTGAATGAATGAATGAATGCATGCTGGTAGAGTTAAGCTATGTTTATACTTTCTCGTGTAGCCCCAATTTTTGGGGACGAGGCGCGAAGTGCATTTATGCATTCTTTCCGTATTCTTTACTCATGCTTTGCTGTGACTGGACTGCTGTTCTCAGCTGGAATTTATGGTTGCTTTACTTTTAGTGTGATGTTCTCTTTTCTGCTTCACCAACAAGTAGAACCTCTCTACTTTTGCACAGAGAACGCCGGTGGATCTCCACACATTTCGATTAAAAGTGATAGTTTTTTTACGTTTAAAGTACAAAAAATCAACTGTCATCGCGCAGCATTGATTTATGATAAAAAATAAAGGTTTTCAGAAGTTAGTTCATCATGGAATCATTAGAAAAAGAATCCCAGATAATCGAAATAGTAAAAGAGTATCGTGTGTTATACGATAAATCGACTGAGGGGTTTAAAAATAAAAACAAGAGGTTAAACGCGTGGGCTTCCATTGGGGAGCAGTTGGAATGTGAACGTAAGCAAGTTGCATAAATTATAAATTATTTAACATTATGAATTTGCCCTAAATTAATTCTATTATATAGCACAAGATTGTAAGAAGCTGTGGGAAACTCTCCGTTCTCAATACATGGGGCATAAGAGACGACTGTTAAAGCCATCCGGAAGCGCTGCTGGATCTCGTCCGTATTTTCGTCATGAAGCTTCCATGCAGTTTTTGAACGACTCGAATGGAGAGGAAAAGTAATTTGACACATTATATACCACAACATTATATTCTTGAATCTAAACATCGTTTTTGTTTGTTAGGACGTATTCGAATATGGATCCCACGTCAGCAGCAAAACCCCCGAAAAAGTGACATTGCCAGTCAGCGACGATGATGATGTCGAAGAGAAGGAAGGCGAAAAAATCACTACTTCATCTGTCAGCAGTACTGTCCCTCGTTCTTCGCCTCAGGATTTCAGAGCTCACAAAAAATTCAGTGGTGTAAGTTCTTATTTGTGTTTTTAAACATTTCAAACTCATTTAATTCAATTTCATTTTGTTTCAGAAGCGGAAACTCGATGCATTCGATGAGGAAATGTTGAAGCTGCTAAAGTCAAGTGATGACGACGAGTTTAAGCTCTTTGGAGATTTGGTAGCTGTGAATCTTCGTCATCTGAACAAACAAAACCCAAAAAAATGTCGTGATTTACAATTACAAATATATTCTAGCATGA
>LJIJ01000977.1:0-63092 GCA_001718145.1 Orchesella cincta
TCGGCACTTGGGCTAATAACGGGAAGATTCGTCCCTTCTGAAGTCTTTTTTAGGAGGTCTGCCGTTGGAACCTGCTCCTTTTTTGTTGTCTCCTTTACTGCTTCCAAATGACGGGCCTGATTTCTTCTTTGAACTTTGCTCTTTGACCGGCTTGACCACCGGAGCGGTGAACGTCTCTTCTTCTCTCTCTACGTCAGCTTCTTCAATAGCTGTTGAATGCCAAACGCCATCTGCTTCAGCGATTGTTGACGCTGAAGCGTTTTCAGTAATACGCTTACGACGCTTCGACAAATGAGGCATTATTATCTATGTAACTTAAACTGATATTTGATCCGATTCAATGAACACACAACAACACAGTAATTAACTGACAAGAATGTAAAATTTAATCTTAAACTTATCCAACCAAATGAAAGAACAAATGATAAAACGTAGTCAGGATCAAGTGTGTTTGCGTTTGGGAAAATTTTCATGTGCTTTGTGAGAAAACAAAAACAATTTTCTCCTTTTTCTCACAACGTCAATGTCAATAGCAGCTTGCCGCATTATTTTGTCCTCTCGGCCGCTGCGCACGGGGGTATTCTGGCTACATGCAATTGTGAAATTTTACTTTGTTCGTTTTCCTGCTGAAGAATATTGCTTTCACTTCACGGCAAAACATCGACTTTTCACCGTTACGTAAAATGGAGTGATTATAAATGTAACGAGAAGATTATATGCTTTTTTAATGGCGTCGGCTTGCGTGCGCGTGCAAATAATGAATGGCAATAAACAATAATTTGATTCTCTTGTAAATTTATTATGTTCGAAAATAATCAACTAGTTAGTTATTTAGAGCCGTTGTATTTTTGGTATTGCTGTGTTTCAGTCATTAATAATCAGTCCATGCTGTACTGTGAAATTGATGACGGGTTTACTACAAACCGGTGAGCCAGCTATTTACATCGTTGTAGTGGTAATCCATCCAAGCTCCGTTATTTGACAATGTTGAAAGAGATGTTTGCAGAGAGTTTCGCACTTGTGTCGGTACATCCGGTTGACTCAGGTAGGTATTGATGAATGTCTCCACCTATTAGAAGAGTTAGTGTTTACTAGCTATTACTAGCTATTTCTCTTCAAATGATACCATGTAATATGTGGAATATATTTCCAGTTATATCAAACATATAACGTGAGTGTTTACCTGCTGTGGTAAGGTTGTAGTGCTTTTGGGACTAAGGTAGCCGACCAATGAAGATATGATGTTTGGAACAGCCATCACTCCATGCCTAAAGAATTATTATTCATAGTAAATACAAAGCTTGGTTTGGCATCATATCATAAAGAGAGAGAAAGAGAATTGTATATGGTAATTACATTGCAGTGATATCCGATTGGTTGTTCACAACAAAGTCCCATATTAGCTGTCTTCCCGCAGAGTTTCTAGCTATACTTTGCAACAATTGAAGACCATGTGCACCAACGTTTAATTCATTGCCTGTGCTGTTATCTACGGCTTTCTCCAGCAATCTATAAAGGACATAAACTGTATATTACATGTACGTAAGAAAGCATTTAGGAGAAACTAGTCATTAGTCATTTCATTGCACAATCCCTACTTCTCCAAGTTGGCTTCCACTTGATCACAAGCTAAAGCATTCACAATGAGAGTTTGCTGACGGGCATCTCGGTTTCTTGCATACTCCTCCAAGAGAAAGTCCTGTATCGTTGTGTTTGTTGGATCATTGGATGCTGTCACAGCTCCGCAATATATCATGGGTTGGATATCAGTTGGAACTCTGGTGAAAGTAATTATCATGTTAATTTTTGTTTATTTCATTAGCGTGCGGCTAGTATGTGACTGTAATTTAGAATGTCCTTGCAAGGCTATATAGTGATGATGCCAATGATGACGACAAACTTACGGAACTTTATCTTGAGGCGAGGCAGACAACCAAGCTGAGAAAAGTTGATCTGCAGTCTGACTACAAATTTCATGACTCAACGAGCACACCCAGTCAAGGAGTTGTGTTCGTAGAACGGCAATTGGAGTAGAGTCAGTTGGGAGTTGATTTGATCCTATTCTTTGCAAAGGCTCCACCACAAGACTGAGTACATAGTCCTGAAAATGCGAAAAAGAGAAGACATAAAGTGTAGGATAGAACTCTCTCAAGTACCATTCATAAAGATATATTTACTCCCGTTTTAAAATACCCTAAAGGCTTCATAAGCATCTGTGTCTGCTAGACGGGTGTAGAGAGGAGCTAAGTTGTTAACAACTGTTGTCCACACTATAAAGTCATTTTCTTGGCTGAGGTAACGGGTTAGACTCAGAGCATGTTGGATGTTTACATATTCTATAATATAGTATATAGAAGAGAAAATATAGGATTAGATAATTTCGAAAAATTTTCCCTCGAAGCACTCATCATCCATTTACTCAGCCAGTCTTTGAGGTAGTAACTATCATACTTGCTGAAGCGCTTCTGAAGTAGTCATCTAAAAGTTGGCTTCTGCTACCAAAGCTTATAACTTCATGATCCTTTAAAAGTTGTTCTTGGATGAGTCCCGTCAAATGGTCATCGTATATCACCCGATAAAATCCTATGTACATAATGTATACACACAGCTCAGAAAATGTGGAAAACGGGAGTGTAAGTAATCGCATTGGATTACACTATACTAACATAGGGATTTCTCTATACGAGTTGTATTAATATATTATGCTGCCGACAGCTTCAATACCTCGAGCATCAGGATTTATGATGATCCATTCATTAGTGGAATCAATAGTTAATGTCTGTAGAAGGGTATTTTTATCAATCCAGGCTTTAGGACGTGAGTTGGAAGCACTGAAATCTGGATTAGCTGCAGTGACGAAAGAAATGGGCACATACCATAACTCACTGGAATTTCGTGACATGGGATCCGGCCTATATCTTTCCTGCAATTTTCAGCAATAAACATTTGTTGTTTAAAATGGATCATGAATTTTGATAGTGCAGTTTGCACAACAATACATACTTGGCACTTGGCTCAGGATGCATAATACGTATCATAAAGCCGTAATGCTTTGCTGCTTATGAAATTTATTGTTTGTATAGTTATATTGTATACCTGCGAAATGTAAAGGGTTTGACTATCAGCAACGCTCACTTGGACTATAGGAAAGCCACCTTGAAAAAACAGCATCGTTCTAAGCAACTGCACACGAGTATAATAAAACATTAGCTGAGTTGTTTGTTTCAGGGGAAATTACTTTGTAGCGTCCATGTATCCATAATTTCTTTGACAGTGTATTCAGTGAAAGTGTCGTCCGCCTCTGCTTGTTCTGTTAGCGCTTTGAATAAATCATCTTGGGTGACGCCACTAAACTGGCTGTGAAAGTATAGATGTATAACAATATGCATGTGTAACTAATATGCAAAGACCTGCAGTGTTGTTTCTGCAGAGAATTTTCAAGTAGAAAACAGAAGGTCTGCTTTCACTTACTGGCGTTTTAAGTAAGTTCTGAGTCCTTTAATGAGAGTTTCTTCTGTTAAGAATGACTGCATCATTCTGATCAATCCTGCTGCTTTTTCGTATACCACGCGAGAAGCTTGATCTACGACACGATGTGTGATGTTACTGTGCACAGGTTCAGTAGTGTCCAATTCGTCGTATGCCATAGCTAACTGCGTGACGTCAATCACGTAGCGATCAAGGGATCTAAAATCCCCTCCTGAGAAGTTCGCTCCTATAAATTGGAGATATCTCGCGAATCCTTCATTCAGCCTAAATACAAAAATAATGTTATAAAAGTCTTGATAAATGGGCGCATATATAACCGGTATTACTAATAGATAAAGAATGGAATGCAATCAAGTACATCAGCGTATGTATGTATGATGAAAATGTTCACTTGAATGAAATGAAAGACCAAAAGCGAAGGAAACAAAGTTGAAGGTTATTGAAATGTTCGTTTTCCCACAACTTACCAAGTATCGTTCCACCATTCGCAAGTAACCTTAAATCAGACAGAATCTTTAAAATTGAAGTTTGATCAAGGACTGTGATAATGGATAGTGTACGATGAAATTACCAGATTTCCAAACCATTGGTGGACCAGCTCATGAGAAACAACTACGAAAAATTAATACTAATTAAATAGATGTGTGCAAAATGTTATGCGGTCAAGTCAAGTTACGCAGTGAAAGTATATGAGGTTTGTTTCTACCTGCAGCACTTCTCCATTTTTCAAACATTGTATTTTCCTCTTCGAACCAAACCATTAAATTGGTTCTGTAGGTATTTAGACCCCTGTTATTGGGAATTATGAAGTTGGATGAAAAATATAAAATAATATACTCTTTGAGACATTTAATGTTTCTACGTATTAACCAGTTTTCCATTGCTCCTGCAGCAAAATCAGGGATAGCAACACTATCCATCTTATTCAATTGGTATTGGAAATCAAAATATTCCTCAAAGTAATTCAACATCCTTGCAGCAGCTTGAGCAGAAAACTTGGCACTCGTGTCTGTCATCAAAGGTGGAGCCGCCCATGTCTGCAAATTATTAATTGAAGCCATTCGTAGAACGCGAACCAACGATTTCAAATGCTTACATATGAGCTGTAACTACAATCGCTTACTCGCACAGGAACTCTGTACAAATCCTCGGGAGCAGTTTCAGATTCAAAGTCCGACACAATTATCGCTACCAAATATACAGGCATGTTCACAGTATTTGCATGTCTATCCCAAACCCAACCAGTCAATCCGGGTCTTAAAGAAGTTCACAAATGTCGAGTATAAGATTAAACATCTAAACCTGCATTGCACAATACTGTCGATTTGAGCAAAGAGAAGGTAAACTTTATGTAATATTGAAACTCACATGGGTTCCGGATCTCCAATTTTTTCTGTATTTGCTAAACTAAAAAAAATACGAACAAAATTGCTTTATTACTTTGCTTTTCTTCAATATACTGCAATTCTCCCGAAGCAAAATATAAGCCACACCGTCTCTCCCTCGCATCACCGAGTTACTTTCAAGTGATGCATACGTAGAAAATAACATGAAACGCGATATATGGAGAAAACTTTCTCCCGTGTAATTTCTATTTGACTCCTGTTTTATTAGATTTTCTCTTGTAGTATACCTGTGGAACCCTACAGCCTTTCTGCCAATAGTCACATTGAACGTTGCTCGGAAAGCAGCGCTTGGCTCGTCAAAACATGGGAACGCTCTCTGAGCATCATCTTTTTGGAATTGTGTTGTCGCCAAATATTTAGTTGTGCCATCTTCAGCCTTGTAGGACGATAAATAGAGGCCTGATAGACGATTCGTGCCCACCAGTGCAGTGAATGGAATTGTGAGAAGATATTCTTCCTGTGCTTGCAATTTTTTATTTATTAATTTTGCATGAACTGAGCAGCCTTTTAATTAGAAGCCATTATTTGTTGCATACCTGTGCTTGCAAATTGGAACCCAAATGAATAGTGTAAAAAGATCTTTCTTCATCTACACTATATCCAGTAACTGCTACCTCTCCTGCAGTATTTACCCCTATAACCTGAAATTCAATTAATTTTGTTTATGAAGCCAAAGTTGATTTGTTCTTCCTTGATTGAAGGGTAAATGTAATTTGTGTTTTGTTGTTCCCAGCTTTTGGCTCTCCGCTCTGGGCTTCATGCAATTTTCGTTTTAAATTACTTGGTATGTGAGTGAGGACATTCAGGGAATGAAGTCAATTACATGAGAAGGAATTCCCTAAAGGGAAAAGGAGAATGAGAACATTGACGACATCATCAGGATCAAAATAAACGGATTTCTGTGCAATGTACAGTTCTATCTTGGAAAGGGGGAATGAGAGATTCTCTCTTGAGATTGCTTCGTTGATATGTAAGTCACGCTTGGTGGCTCGGGATAGACATTTCTGAAGTAGAAATTAAACGAGATTTTGGAATTGAAAAAGAAATGACAAGCACTTATACAAGGATGGAACTGAGCTCATAAATGCCTGTGGAAATGAATCTGAAAGATCATTATGCAAGCCCATAATCTGAAAAGTTGTAGAGCACACGAGCACAGCTTGTCATTAGTAGAAACCAAGTTAAGAAACTAACCGAAACTTGATCATGGTCTATGTCGATTTCCTTTGAATGAAGTGTGATAGAATTGGTAGCTACGAAGCACTTGACACGAATAACAACTTTTCCGGGTGCAGTAAACTGGTCAGATTCAGTGCTGTCTAGGATGGGCCGTATCTCAAGGTCATAATGAATGGGTTGTACAGAGAGTGGCAGACGGTAACTTTCTTCCTGGTAATTTTTTGAAATTTCAGTGTCACTGACTTTTTGAACTAAATCTTCCTGATTCGGGAATAAATCTACGAGGATTTCACTCTGTAGAGGTGGTCCTCCATTTGTCCCTCCAAAATGAAGGAGCAAAACTATTGATAAAAGTTGTAAGAAAGGAAAGTTGAACCCCATCGTTAATTAAAATCTACTACAAAGTTACAGTTGTGTTATCTTTGAGACACGTTGTCTGCCTGGCTCCCAAAGCAGGAATGATCCTTTCAACAAATTTTCCAAACTTTAAGAATAAAAAGCTACGCTCCATTACGCATTGTTTTATTTATCAGTGATTATATAACATTATTTTCTGTGATAATCGCATCCTACGTTTTTCACGATCAATGATCAAGGCTTAAGCAAAACTTAATCTTATCTATTTTTATCGTTCCATATAAACCATTATGATTAGGCTCCATCTCAGGCTTCCTACTTGCTACCTACTCCCACAACAATTCCTGGAGTAATCCAAAAGGATTTTAGATATTAGGTGTTAACTTTTACGTAAACATAGCTCTTATCTTACCCAGTCGTTGGATTGTTTTTATTGTGCGCGTTGACATTTGCATGCATTAAACCCACGAGTTATATTTTGCTAGCTCGACACTCGACAGGCTTGTACGGAACGGAATGTGGGCATGTGTAAGTTACATCATGTGAGGTAGACATGAAACGACAGCTTCAAGACTCGTCGTCAGTGAATGAAACGATGAAAGTACAACTTGACTTACGCATTGAAGCACTCAACCCACTCTGTGCACCATGGTACTTACATACACATGTCAAAAGCTTTTCCTTTAAATGAAGTCAAACTGAACTGCATTATTGGTCATGTTCTGTAGCTGGTGATGTGGATTTAATCAAAGTTGACAGTTGACACCTGAAGCTAAAGTGCTGCTAGACGTCCGTCCTGTCTGGTGTAGTAGTATTATGAATTATCATTTGATGTTATTTTAAGCTCGTATAAAATAATGCATTCAGTAAATGACCTTTGTTTAAGACATTTTTCAGACTAGTATATAAATGTTATAGAAAGCGAGCTGTAGAAAATTAAACATTCTCACTTCAAGAGGATTCATGCACATCTTTATACTACAATAAACCACGAATGTCATATCATCATCACTCATCACAATAAAAATCTTTTATTCAAACAAACATTTCCCATTTTTTAAATAAAATCATGGCTCAAGTTAAATACACGATGCAGCTCTATTTAATTATTCTTGTATAAATTTTAGTAATACTATATACTTTTTCTTCATAAGTCGTAACTCTTCTGATTGCCTAGTAGAATGAAATAGATCTATCCAAAATCTACTTACCATATATATATTATTCTTGAAACCACATAAATACATAAATGAATATTGTGTTTATCACATAAAGGAATAATAATTATGTAATGATATTATCTTCTGTACGGTATTTCATCTCATTCAAAAAATCAGCATTTTTCATAAATGGCAAAAGTCTTGTTGGTCAAGTATAAATGTCGTTTGGTGTTCCCATTAGTTTACCTATTTTACCTAAAAGAACTTGATTTAGTCGATACTGAGACTCTGGCAATAGCAATACTTTTGTACTGTATAGTCGGTGACACAAGCACTCGTTGAACCGTAAAGGTTTAGCCGACTGATATCACCCCCAGACAGTTTCCAGTGATGGTTACTCCTCTGCCCAGCTTCTTGATCGATACTTTCATCGTTTACAGGACTATTGCCAATCTCAGCCTCTCCATAAATTGTGGCTTCAAATACCGCATCTCCAGGTCGAGTGACCAAAGTGATTTGTAACTGAATCATTTTTTTAATATCACTTGTTGTAGATAACGATGCCATAATGTCCTCCTCTCCTTGAGACAAAGTAGATGAGGCTTTGACAATTTGATGCAATACAGCCACATCTCCATTTTCCCCTCCTTTGGCTTCTTTTCCAATGGTAGCAGTCTTGTATTTAGGGATTGTTGATGTTGATGGCAACCGCTTTCCAACAGTATCACTTTTATCACCGCCGCTTCCACTCTTTCCTTCCTGTAGACTGCTGGTAGTCGATGTGGTCGTTGTGTTGTTTGCAAAGTAAAAGTCAATGTCTAAACCTTTGTCAATGTCACCATCAATTTTCCTCTTGGCCTCATTGATTTTAAATAGGGAGAGCTTGGCACAGAACCTGCTGTGCTTTCTCACTAGTCCATTTATCACTTGAACGATAAACTGAGCCCCAGACTGGACCAATGTGGAGTTAATGGGAACACTCTGCATCGAGTGGCACACACACCAATGCTCCTCTATCCCGGCCATTTTGCACGTTCTTTTTAGGGGGATATGGCGGAATAGACTGATGCCCCTTGGAGGCTTTTCATCACTTTTACTGTACTACTACTACTACTACTACTACCACCTCTTTTACCACTTGATCCAATTGTACTCTCACCTTGTTCTCCACTACTTTGCTCAGCATCCCACCTGTCAAACCTAACGTGTTTCCCTTGACTTATGCTGAGAATGTCTTTTAGGGTTTCATACACATCAAACGGTGTGGTTAGCCGAAGCACATTTTTCCGAAGATTCCGCATAGCTTGTGGATACTTGCGGCGAAACCACGAGGGGAAAGTAAAATATGCGAGAGGCATCCTCTCCTCTATTTTCCCTTGGTATGTGCTCCGTATGCTTCCCCATCTTATACCGTGATCGCTAAGTAGAATGAAGGCAGTGTTGTTGAGGAAGCTATTGTTTCTCAAAAATTCCAACGTCATATAAAGGAGCTCATCCCCTAATCGAGGATTATTTAAGTAATCATGAAAAAGTGAGTTGGCCCACACAAATTGAAAATATAGACTATCCCTAAACGTCACAGCAGTTTTTACGATATAATCAAGTAGAACTTCAAACGCGAGTCGAGGACCGTAACAAAGTTTGGCATTGGCCCAGGTCTCATGTCCAATCTTTTTTGCAGCAAGAAGACTCATTGGATGTAAATAATAGTCTGTTGGAGGATGGAGAAAGCCTTTCTTCTCGTAATTAAAAGTGCCCATCCAAACAGAGTCCTCAGCCAGACTCGTTCTGTATCCGGAATCGGCAAACTTCTTCCATATGAATGGGCAACTGTCAAAGAACGACTGTTTTGTAGGCCAACAAACTTTCCCCAGCTCCTCAACGTTGAGTCCACTGAGCAGCGTAACTACGTTGGGAAATGTGTTATCCCCCACTTTCGTATAGCCGTACATTCCAATAGAGGATAAATTTTTGGTGAGAAAATTATAGGTTCGAGGCATTTGTCGAATGAAGTTCATGTGAGACTGGGCATCCAAACCCAGGATTAGAACTGAAAGCCTATCTGCATTAGCTGCTGTTGCTGCTTCGGACGCGTAGTTTTCGACTTTCTCTGGGCTGACGTTACTTCCAGAAAAATGCTTTGTTTCGTGCACATCTACATCCAACAAATTAATTCCTTTCCCTGTCTTCCCCTCAACTTCTCCATTGTCTTTACCAGACAGTTTGATACCTTCACCAGTTTTCTTGTGAACGTACCGGGATTTCCGCTTTGACTCCTCGTATTTCCGAATTCGGTCTTCAACCCACGGTTTCAAGGGAACAAAAGCCATCATGTCTTTGTAAACTCTGGTATTATTACTACTATTGCTCCCATTATTATCAGCATCATTGCTGTTGCTAGTGCCACTAGTTCCATTATTTGTTTTGGAGAAAATGGCCTGTTTGTCAGAAGGTCTCCTGTGATTCCTGAGCTTGCTGGCCAGGTTTCGACAACGCACTGATATAAATTCATGGGTGGCTGGGATCTCATTCTCCTCTTGCAGGATGGGAAAGCACCTCTTGGAAAATCTGTATTTTGGATTTTTCAAAGAGAGTGGGTGACCGTAGGATATATGTAAGTGACAAAAACACAAGAGGAGAATATGTGAGACAAGATCAATAAAGGACTTGTAACATCTTTTCTACTTACTTTTTTATTTACTATTTAGTGACTTTCTCCTTTAAGTTTTATGGTCTAGCAGACGCAAACCAAGCACAAAAAAGTACAAGAAAAAATGCAAGCGCCGTACATTTTGATGCAATGGGTGTTTACACAGAAGAAGCACAACAGAAACCCATGAAGTGACGTCTGAAGAGAAGCACATATCTTCAAAAAAGAAAGTCCTTGCAATGCAACTGGCAGAAGAGACGCTACTACTATAAGAGCATTCTAATATCTTACAACTCTTGTTTTACCATGCAAGCTTCCAACCAAACCGAAGGATAGATAGTGCTTTGGAGAATTAAGCATGTGCTATGCTACATAAATGCTATGCTTCTCTTGAGTACCCAACGAATGGCATCATTTCTAGCACGTATTTTCTTTGCATACAACATAAAAAATGCAGGCTACACAAGCTACATGACATTTAACGCCACTTGTACATGCATCCTGAAATGAAACATCTGCATTTACTACTCGTCCTAATGCATAAGTACTATATAATACTACAACGTTATATCAGCGGCAGCCCATTGGCAGTCAAAACTTTCTTTGGGGACTTTCCTTCTTTAAAAAAATACGTCCGTGTCATTTGAGATTTCCGGTTCATTAACTACAAGAACTGGTTATATAGTCTTTGGTGAAAGCTTCGAGTGCTTTATATCGCTATTGCATGTACATTCAAACGTGTAAATGTCATCCTGACGGAATGAGAATTAATGTTTATGTGTTTCAGGCGTTTGATTACATATTCACAACAGACAAGAAAAGGCACTGGGAAGAGGGGAAGCTTAAGAGCTTAACATAAAAGCCAAAAAAGCTTGTGCCTCAACGTCAACAGGCACAACTTGGGGGTTCTTCCACACACTTTGTAATTCCCATCGAATCCCAGTTACCATGCATCATGCTTGCAAGCTAGCATTAATGTACCAGGAAGTTCTTTCCTTCAGTCAGTCTGTGTGTACAAACATACGTCTTTTGAACCATATATTATTTCCACGATGACACATCCTGGCCACCACATCATGTACTTTTCATAATACGTGCAATTGGTGACTGAATGAAAGTTTGCTAAAGCAGATGGAACTATATAGGAAGTAAATAGTATGACGTGGGTTTCACCAGGAAGCTATATTTACTGTGCACTACTAACTGTCAGGTAATTTACTGGCAATACAGAAACACATAACTAACATTTGAATTCATGCTACAAATAAACACAAAATACCGTGTTGTATTATTGTACTCTTCTTTAAGAAGAGTTCTTTATATGTAACAATATTATGTTTCAACTACTTTTCCTAGCTCTTAAGATACTGAAAGTGTAGGAAGATAGTATAGATATAGATTTCTTACATAATATTATGGTCTGAACCGTTTCCTCTCGTTATCGTTTTATAACAACAAGTATAATTCCCGTTCCCATTTTCCTCTGCAACTCGAGTTGCTGATGGAAATGGTTGTCCCCATTGGATGAGTTTGTTGCGGAAATTAGTCCTGAAGACGAGCGGGTAGTTTTTGCTGCAATCAATAGCTGGTGGGCTTTTGATAAAGTCGGTAATACTTGGATCAAAAGGGTTTAGACGAGGGAAATTGCACGCGAGTCGTCTTCCGTTATTACTCTGATGAAAGTCTGCTACTTTCACCACAGTTTGGAATGCCGATACAGCTGCATTGGAGAAATCGCCAGTTTGGGTAGTGGAAAAATCAGGAGGTAGAATGTGTGCAGAGCCTCCTCCTGTCACGGTATCGAAAAGATAAATCACGTTGAGAAATATTGGCTTTCCGTGTTTTTCTTTGCCCAAAGCATAGTTGTCATAAAGCGCACGTTGGCAGATAAGTGTTATCATATCATACTAGATTGGTTCAGAGTTCTTCGATTCGTGGTTTCACATTCTCGCACATTGATATATGTATTTCTTGTATAATATTATGTAAAATAGCTTCAAACTAATTCGGAATTATATGAATTATTACATCCATATCATATACTGACCAGGATTCAAAAAAAAATTTCATGTACTATCCTAACTTTGGTTCGATAGGTTTCAGAATATTCCTGCATAGTTATGACCTTTTAGGAGGTTTATTCTGCCACTTTTTTGATAAATGTAATACTTATCGAAAGCTTTGCACATTTATGCTATTTCTCTTCTGGAGCTCACGTATGTGAAGTATTTAGTGAAATGCAAAGCGTGTCGTATAATGATAAAAACTTCTAACCGAAGCATAAGGAAACGGATAAATTTTTCATTCCTCTTTAGGGATATATTTTTATCATTCTTTCCAGGTTAGCGCTTTTTTTATTTTGATGATGAATGAGTTCCAAAAATCGATCCGCCGTTGCTTCAGGTTTTGCATTGCCAATAGTATCTTTTCCTCACAAGCCACAGAATTATTGTAGAATAAAAACTTTTTCTTGAATACATACCTGGCAAAATACTTGTGTGAGCACTTCAAAGTAAAAGTGCTATTCGAGAGGAAAACCTAATACTGATATTCCCATAAGAAATAGTGAAGCATATCTAAGGGCTTTTGGGAATGATAGAATGGATGAAAAATAATGAAGTATTGCCAAGTTAAGAGTCGGCAATGAGCTCCATCATCTGCAGTAATATGTCTCTCAATTAATCAATTTCCCATTTCTCAACTAAAGCACAATAAGAGTAAATATAATGTTTTAGGAATAAAATATGAGTAGATACTTCTCCAAATGTTAAATAATGCATAATGGGCTCATTTTTCAACAATTTGTTTCATGAAAAACTGTCAGTATTTTACCACTCGGATATACATGCGTTTGCTGGTTTCGTGAGAGAGAAAGTTTTTCCTGTGGACAAGGGAAAGCTTTTTCTTTCACAATTCCCTGTCGGTATACCTTTTATACAGTTTCGGAAAGTTGGTTCCTACTGATGAAAATGTGTATAATATTATGCCGAAATCAGAAACTAGTAAAAAGTGTGTTTAGATATAATAAACATGAATTATATACAGTCATATGAGACAAATGGGACCTCCATTCACTGTAAAACACACTGGGTGTTCAAGTTGGAAAGCATGTTGGGAAAAGCTGGGAAAAGCTAGAAAAAGCCAAAAAAAACGAGCTCAAATCCCACCTGCTGGTTTCTCTGAGAGCCTGCCAGAGAAGCCATCATTATCGTCTTCAGTAGCACCAGTTAAGTTGACTTTCCAGTACTCTAATGAAGCCCAATACTTCCAGTTCCACGTTTTTGGTGTGCTAATTTCATCCAAATTTTCTCCCCTTTCACCCTCCCCATCTGCAGCATTATTATGATGATTATTACTGCCGCTGCCAGCTGCACTTATACCAGATATCGAGGAAATCACTAGACTGTTAGTTCCATCATCATTCGTCCCATCAGAAGCAGAAGAGGAAAATTTCTCCGCTCTTTTATTATCAATACTGCTGCCAGCACGAGTCGCTTAGCCTCCAAACCTTGGCTGCTGCCACTGCCAAATGAAGTCACACCAAGCCGCAAGGTCCACACTACACCCGGGTAATAGCTTGTGTAATATAATGCACAAAGAAGAGCGCTAAGACCCACCAAAAGAATCACGGAGAAATTCTTTTTCTTTCGAAAACCTAAACTGACGCCAATTAGACTAGTAATACTGGTACTGCTCCCAGTTATCATGTTTCCACCTTCAAGTCCAGTTGGTAAGCTGTCAATGGTTATTTGCAACTGTTTAGTTCGCTTCTTCATTTTCTGGATAATTCGTAAATTGTCCAAACTCGTAGAATGTTCTTACACAAAAGCATGCTATGTAAGTCGACATGCTCTGGAGATTGATGATGTGATGATTAATGCGAGTTATTCCAAGTTATTCGAATCTACAAGCTGGTTGTTCCATTCGTTTTATCACGACTGCTGTACTTGATAAAGTACTAACGTGTTCCGCTCCAGGGGTGTTGCACCATGATGGACGAGAGATGCTGAATGAAAGAGCATTATTAGAAATGTTACAGATTGAGATGGAGACATGGTTAGGCTCATTAGCTCCATAAAGTTGATGCCTGCATCCACTCCACTGGTCATTGGTTGATGGAATGTAAAAGCAGCTGCGTTACAATGATGTGGTTTGGCTTTGACTTAGCTAATGATTCTACTGACGATGCACGTCATTTCCAGTTGGGTCGAGCGCTTTGAAGGGCCGATAAGTAGTTGCGTGGTGTAAGCTGCTCGTGAGAGGTCCCTAAATAAAAAGCAATCAATAGAGCACATTCCGACATTATTGTATAGGAATCTCCACTTATATACATACTTTGATTAAATAACAATCTCTCCCAGATAAAAGGAATTAAGCAACTGTTTTTGTACTGGAGAAAGCCAATCAATGTCCGTACTAATGCTCGCATATTGTTTTTCTCTTTTGTGAAGCTTGTACTCGCCATTCCCATCTTTGAAGTTAATGAAATATTCATTCTATGAAGTGAAAGTGCTCTTGCAGGCAAGAACAAAGCTCAAGGCATGATGATAAAAGAGAATAATATGCCATTTATCAAAGAAATGATAGAAAAATATCAAACAGAAAATGTAATATGAAAGCAGAACCTTCCAACGCCAAATATATAGTGCATGACAGCATATAAAAATAATGTACGTGTCTGGTTTTATCCAACTGGTAGTCATTTTGACAAAACATCATAAAAATGTTTTCATTTTTGTCTGCTGCATAACGGTAATTAGCTATTTTTATGTGTATTTGGACACGAAAATCAACTTTTGTTATTATCATAAATATATAAGAGTATTATTCGGGTTTGCGGAAGTTTTATCGTTATGAGACTTTCTCTTGGGTTATATATAACATTAGGTGAATGTTGGAATAACAAACTGAGTAAAATGTAATTGCATTAGTAGAAGAAAATTTTGTCGTGGGTATAAATTGATAAAACTAGCTTCTTGCAGGGAACGCTAAAGTATAAAAGGTTACCCGCAAGGCCACAAAACAACATTTACGTTGGTTGTGTCGAATGTAATAAGAAAAGAAAGCTCTGCTTCGTCTCAAGAGAATGAATGACTCTGCTTGCGTGCTCTTGAGGATTACGTGAAATGATAATGGTTGACAGGTGGAAATCAATTGTTTCGAGCAGAGAATGTATCCCACACAAGTCACTACGGTGTTTTTAGGCTTAACCAACGGTATTTTGGATAATGTTTGTATGTATGCCACCCTTGAAGTATTCAATGAAGGAATCTTGGAGGAGGATGTGAATAAGCCGCAGGAAAGACAACATTATTTTTTATGTTATTACATCAGCACCAAACCAAACATGGTGTGAGAAAAGTTACGAGATATAACAAGGCATTGGCAAATCTAGGCTTCGAGTCGAAAACTTTCTATTTTTACTTTCACCAACTAAATATGATTTTTTGGAAACCCGTGTTCTTCACGGCTAGTACAAATTTAATCCTTCACCTCCTAGGTGTGCTCCCAAACATTCTTTTACGATATAAATTGCACACACGCCCATAAAAGTTACTTAATTGTCTTCAGAAGACTCATGGGATTTCTCGCATCTAACAATTTCCCTTGTCCATTAGCAACTTCTGAGAAAACTTTCATGTGAGCATGGACAAAAATTACGATGGTGTAATACTTCTTGTACACACACATTTACTTTTATATGTGTATAACGCAAGCATTTACACAGTGCTTTTTGTACCCGAATGAAGAAAAACTGTGATAATGTATAGGCACGTGTGTATAAATCTTAAAGAAAACTAATTTTCTTGGTAGTATATTTATACTATTCTAATTTTAAATGTGACAATGACCTCATCATTAATTTACGACAAATGAACAAATATATATGTCTTGAGGGAACAACAATGGTAGTTCAAGCTCAGTTTCTATTATAAGAGAGTTTGTAAGGGACAACATCTACTCTACTCATCCTCATTTGCAGCTTATAGAATACATCCAAGTAGAATTACTACATGAGAAGAGCACTACTGCTCTCTCTCTCTACTAATGTTCAATCATATATAGTTTTCTTTGCAATTGTTATGAGTCTCGGTTCGCATTTTTATGAATTATTCATTGAGTTGCTCTCTTGCCTGCCTTCATGATCATTCATGTTTGTGAGAGAAAGTATCTCACTTTCCTACACCCCTCGTTTTCCACACTCATGACACCCATTATACGTTTTACATCTCCTCCTAACCCCGAATATTTGTAGGCTTAACTGCTTTTGCATTAATAAGGAAGAAGAAAATAAGAGTTCCCATTATCCATCAACCATGTTCTCCGAGAAGCTAAAATTGCAGGGAGGAAGCAGAACACAACTTTGGCAAGAAAAACAATGGGAAAAAATAATGGAGAAACAAAGTCTGAAAAATAGAAAGACGACGGATGTAATGGATGAGTGAGATTCTTATAACTTTCTCTTGCTCTGTTTTTTACTGCGGTTAAGTAAGTTTTGCTTACTTGGAGAGTAAGGAAGGAAAGGAAGAATAACTCTTTCTGTTCTTGAGAATATCGCTTGTTCAAAGTTAACCAGCACAATGAACTTCAACAAGGAGGTAGAGTAGAAGTAACAAAAAAATATAACGCGATTGGATGATGAGATGAGTACAACTTTTTGTGAGCTTTAGGCTGAAAAAAAAATTGTTCAGAAAAAGTCAGAGATTCGTAAACGGATGTGGAGGAAGCTACGAATAGTCAACCGATGTGATTCTTTTCCCCTTGTAGTTTATTATCTTAGTTTGGTCGTCCATTGTTCATAAAGGGAACATGACAATCATCTCTACAAATTATAATACATACGCACTCATGCGACTTTTTCCTCAAAGTTGTTCTTACCTTTTTCTGGTTGTGTAGAGCATGGGCATGGTGAAAGCATTGCTTGAGGGCACTTACGTGCGAGCAAACGAGACCACAGTGTGGGTTTAGCGGCAACTCACGGCGTAATTTTATTTTCTCAGTCAATATAAGATTCTTACGAGTCAAATTGAATTTATTGTATTGTTCTAAACAAAATTCTCAAAGGAAACGAGTTTAATATAACTCCGAGTCTTCATTCCTCCCAAATAATGAAAGTTTTCCTCTGATTTCGCCTTTGAACAATGAAATAAACATTGTACAAAGAAGTCGTTGGGGGCGAAGTAAGCAAATGTGTACAAACCGTTTCATCTTCCTTGAGAAACAAGCAAGTTCGACTAACATAATTATTTTCACGCTTAGAAAGTCAAAGGCTTATACAACTGAATCACTATTTGAATTGGCTCGTTACAAGTAAGCAAGTGTGATGATCTAAGTAGACATTAGAGTGAACCAGCATACCAAACTCCATACAAAGGGGAATGTAATGAAATGAATACACAACAGTTTAAGTTGGAGCGTGTTATTACGCAGAAACTGTTAGTTGGACGAAAATTAATGAAACTGACTGCTGATGCAAGGGCTCAAGCATTAATTTAGTTTTGACTTTGACAACTTAACCGTTAAACATATTGTATCTTATAAGAAGTACGGACATTGTGAAACTGTTTGTATATGTACACGTATGAAACTCCAGCCAAATAAACATGTCATTATGTTAAACGCCTCTTGAGTAACTTGTTCAACTGGATTGCATTGCTAGACATACATAGACGGCTACAATATAAATCACGTTGTGAAATGATCAAAGGAAAAGGCATCTCTGTTTAACGGTAAAATATTAAGCAACGAAAAACCACACTGGTAAATTGGTGCGTGGCAGACTAAATGAAGAAGAAGTTGGCCAAAAATGCGCACTGACGGCAGTGATTCAATCATTCACTGCTAATCAGTGTCTAGAATTGGTCCGTTTCGTTTGGCTTAATACTGAAGCAGTTCTTGCGTGACGATTCCGGAACGTGTCATGCCCAATCCTTTCACCTTTCTCAAGCACCACACTTTTTTTCAGATCAATTCACAATGTTATAAAAAGAAAAGTTGGTTGAAAATTTTCCCAGTATCTTACTCAACCTTCATATTGGTAATGCAATATACCTACATATAAAGATAGTGTGGTACAGAGTACATGCATAATACATATTGATTCAAAAAGGAAAGTGAAAACCAGTATTACCTTTAACGTCCGTATTGACGCTACTCTTGTTGATTGAATATGTAGCGTAGACACTTAGATTCAATCTTCAATCACTTAATGATGCCGTCGCACTTCTCGAGATTTTGGTGAAACGTAACATAAAGCACAGTATATATACACACACTCAATTTCTAATTCCAGTAATTTCCTGTAGTAAAAATACTCTGACAAGACTTCCCCTTCAACTTCAACTGATGATGACTGAGACTACTCTATAATATAATACTCACGAGCTCTCTCAGCATGACACAATCCTCTACTTTTCTGAGTCAACTATTCTGAGCGTGTGTGCTCCCGAGAGTCTACACACACAGACTGATGACTGACTCTCGTGAATCCATGAATGCTCCCCTTGTTTCTTCTGGCAGTGTGCCTCCACTTTTTCCTACTTTCCCCCTTTCTTTCTCTTTCCTCAAACACACTGAGCTCTTCGTTTAGCAATGGAATGCATTCAGGGCTACGGAAGCGGAATGAATGAGGAATTTTTATACGCCACAGCTGAACAGCAGCAGAAGAGTTTTGGGAGATCCCCAGCAACACAGATAGCATGTGTATGCATCAACAGAAGAAGTGAGTAGTAAGTACCATGAATGTGTACACTTTCCAAGATGATGTTACAGATTCCCCGTTTGTGTACAAATGATATTTCTACGAACAGTATTGAATGGAGTAGCAAGTTACATACAAAACTTTCCCATTTTTCCTTGATTATTTGCTTGTTCCCTTATACAATGTATGTATGCTATTATAAATATATCTAGTTTCCCATCATCTGGATATAAAATAACAGTTATATAATATAAGCCATCATAACCATGTTCCATGATCTCGGTCTTCAATTCAACTCAACTGAGGTTGAATACCTTGTAATACAGTATTATATAAGGAACATATTGCTGCTTTACCTTCGACGTATGGGAGCAGGAAGAAGGAAGGAAAGTATTGCAATTGCCGTGTGGCAGTAGTGATGTGGATGATGTGGCAGGAAAATAGAGAAAGGGAAGATCAACCATGGTATTATGGTTGCTTGTGTAAAATAGTATACACATTTGTGCATGGCTGATATCACTATTCAACTATTTTATACGATGCTGCTTTTTTGGTACTCAAACTTCTTATTCATACAGCACAACTGGTAGTAAAAGCACTGGGTGGAAAAGGTAGTGTTATATATGTAGCCATATATGAGTTCCAGACGTGACTTTTCTTTTAATCTTCATTGCAAGACCAAAAGAGCGAACAACAGTGTATGGTTTTCTGGTGTTCAAACGCACACGTAGTTATTCCCTTTTCGTCTCATCTTTCCATCTCCTTTCCTAGCTCAAACTGGTGTGAGCTGTTCCCTTTTCTTTGCAATTCTTTTGCTGGCTCTCTGGCGTTTGGTTGAAAGTTGTCGGTCTCATGCATTTAAATCCGGCAGCTCATGGTTTGTTGCTGTGCTTTTTGCTTTCTATCCATTAAATGTACATGGGAGTTTTGAGCCTTTTCGGATGGAAATATTTTGTCGGCTTTACAATTCTGTTTTGTTGTGTCATAGAATAATGGCTAGTGTGTATGAACGTTTTCGCCAGAGTTTCTTCTGGCAAAAGATAATACGATAGAAAGAAGGCAGATGAAAGTGGGCTGAAAAGAACTGGATTCATTTTCTCCTTCCGTTTTATGCGTTGAACTTATGTTGGAACACAATAACTTTGTAAGGATGCACAAGATAGCTATCCATATCTATATAAGCATCAACTAAAAAAGTAGGTGGTATGGAATGGGAAGGTGCGATATAATACATGTTGGGTTTAGAATTGATCTGTATGAGTTAGTGAGTAAGCCAGGATATTACTGCCATTAAATGATATGCTTTCACTGAAGCAGGATTTCACTGTTTCTCGCATGGCACAAAATCCTGGACTTTTGAAACTCTTCCCAACGTTGCAATACCTTTCCATTTAGACTCACGACTTTTCAGGAGAATAGAACACACAGTTGATCACACTTAAAAGTGCTAAACTTTTAACATTCACATTTACCATTTGTCATGTTGAAAATCTTGTGGTGGACACATGTAAGTTTCACGTAAGGATAAAAGCATGAACGTGGAATGGGAAAAAACTTTTTAAGAAAGAAAGTGTATGAAACTCTTTCAATATTTAACACAATCGTTTTAAACAAACATGCACTTGATAGGATGTAATATAGTACTCACCAACCGATTCAAGAATGTTTACTGCCAATCTCGGCAATGCTAAAAGTTCTCAGCTCGTTTCAAATAAGGATAAGATTGTTGAGCATTAAAGCTTATGTTTATGACTTTTGAGTTGCATCATCTCCGTATTTCTGACAGCTGCATACATTTAGCAAGAGAATTGCCAAATCTAATCCGGCATGTCACTCCTAAATTATAAGTCAAAACGGCCTTTGTTATGCAAATATCACCTCCCTTCTCCCTCGTCATCGAGTATCATATAGAACGAGCTGTTGAGAACACAACGAATCCTACATGACAGTGTTTTCACCGGAGTGAAAGTGATATTTGAGTTAAAATGTAAAGTTTAAATCAAGCTCAGACTTGTGTACAAATCATTTGAAGGACCCGCATATATGTAGTTCAAACAATATCACAGCATTCCCTTTTTTTACCATGTATTATATAATCCTGCTTTGCCACCTCTGATAACCTATCTATGTCAACTTCACAAACTCCATGCGTTATTTTGCAAATTCTGTGTTGTGTTGCCAAATATATTCGAATCAATTTTATGTCCATCTTTGGAACATAAATATATCATGAATACTTTTCAGACAGTAAGAATTTGTAGGCTTTCCAGATAAAGGTTTGAGATGCAGTAGGTACATTGCTTTCACCACGTTTAAGATTTTTCTTGCTATTATAACCCATATTATGATACTAGCACTTACCTTGCATGATATTTGTCATAGAATATCAGTTGGAATGACATGCGACATCTACTTTACACAAATGTCATGCCAGAAGAATTTATTCTCAACCATTTCACAATTCATACTCGTATACTGCACATTCACGGTCAAATGTCTACAATGACTTTCAAGCTGTCAAGAGCTTCAAGGAAAGCGAACCATAAGAGATTTCACAAGAACATCAACCGCTGGCAGTCAAAAGCATTCCAAGCTAACTCCTGCTTTTCACTTCACACCCGGCAGAGATTTTCTTAATATTGCTGCTATAATAGACTGTAATACTACTGAATGCCACTACTTACTACTCCTACACCCATCCTGGAACACGACTATGCAAACATATTCTTCTAGATTAAAAATAGCTCGAGTCAAAATTTGTGCGTGAATTTATGTAATACACACACCTTTTCTTTCAGACAACGTGATGCTCCGAGGGGCTAGTGCAAAAATGAGAATGCCACTTGTTCAAAGACTGTATAGCTGTTGGCTTCCTTCAGAATATTGTAGTAAAAAGTTAATATGTTTCAGCACACTACATCAAATTACTTTGATGACTACGAGCCGTTTAATGTGGCTAAGAAGACATTATAGTTCTTGCTTACTACGTAACATGGTCTCTGATTCGAAAAAATAATTCACACGCGGTTGGACTGACTTGATGTTACTACTTTCAAAAGCAAAATTTTTCTCTTTCTGTTTCGTTCTAAAAACTTTCCAGTGAAAATATGAAGGAGTGTTTTATGATATTTGAAATTCGAATAATTTTAAATTCAGAAAGCGGTCCTTGTGAAAGGGTCTTCCGGTGGCTCGATTTCCATTATTTACAGCTTATTGCATTTTTCAAATTCTTGGCTTTGAAGCACAATGTAGTGTATTATTGATGATGTTCTCCACAGCGGGGAAAAGAAACGGGAAGGTAAATAGAGCTGAAACTAGAGTACATAATTCGAAAGGAAAAAAGATGAAACTTGGAGGATATTACGAAACCAAAGAACGAATATTGCAAGTTGCTACTTACTTTTCATGTTAAGTGCTTTTCTCGTTTAGGTTTCAGTTTTCCATCATAGTCTGTCAGGAAATGACATGCGAAATATTACATGATGTTAGAGAAACCAATATAAGCATGGTAAGTATTTGCAGCAACATCACTTATCATCCGCCATTATACGGAAAGTGAATGAAAATGAGGTCCTTGTAAGCTTGTAGCACATTTACAATATGGATCGGCTGGAATACAATGTGTACTAGTAAATATATCTCCGCATTTGAATATTACTATGTGGAATGATTCTTTCCGTGCACTAACGAACTAAAATGACTTATTGCTTTCTCGCTTCCCACTCCATTACTTGTTCTTCTTAGCAATTCACTTTCCTCTTCACATTCATGCTGTTGATATACGATGAGTGATGAGGACGAAATCTAGTCAAGTATTATTATCATACTTCCATTCACCACTCTATGTATTTCAAGAAATTTCATCAAGAACATCCTTCCTCGTTCGTGATTATTAGATTTTGAATGTGGAACAGACAAATTTCACTAATTGTTCAAGAAAGTGAATTATTTTGTGATATCAGCATACATGCTGTATATAGATATTCCGTATTGGAGAAAAATTTGAATAGTGTAGTATGTATCTAACATCTTATTCAAAGCATTGATGCATGTAAGTATTTATCTCCAAGTTGTTTTTCACTCCTTGATGGAAAACCTGGGTAGAATGAATGAAAAAGGAAGGAACGAAATGTAAAATGAAATGAAATTTCCGCATTTCAACAAAAGAATGGACTGTAGTTTTTGCATCAGTATGTTGGATAGAAAGTTGAGGAATAATGGTGATCAGTTGGGTATGTTCAATCTTCTTTTTTTGCCACATAATGATAATGTCATGAATTCAAAATAAAAATTCTATGAACATTGACTGTTTTTTACTTTTTATATTCTGTATTTTTTATCGATAGTGCTTTTGCCTTTCTTCTGAATGAAAAGTACCAAGAATTTTCTTCCTGATCATACTATTCATAATGTATGGATGCTACACATACACGCATACCTTTGGATGAATATATTATGCTGTTATATGTTGATAGTAGGTACAGTCAATGCACATGTCTTTTAAAGCGTTAACTTACAAGTACAACATACATTTACAAATGCCATTATCGGAAACAGTCAATCTATATTCTGTGAACACATCAAACATGCCTTTTATTACATTGTAGAATAAATAATGGGACGTGCGCTGCACGATAATGCATTCAAAAAAAAACGACTGCTCTGAGGAGAAAATTCCGATCGATCAACGAAATGACAACAAATTTCATAAATTTCATGTCATCAATTTTTTCAGTTTATCCATGTATAAAATTTGATTGTACTTCAAAATTGGTACTATTTCTCTGAAACAGGAACCAGTTAGCTTGTATTTTTTTTCATGAAGGAAATCGAGGAACCCTGGATGAGGAGAATTGTTGCAAAGGACAAATGAGCTTGGTTAATCACGTAGTACTAAAAACCGTTGTATGTATAGGAACATTTATTAAATACGTACATTTATGCGCATTGTACACGAATCTGTCTTTCAACTTTTGTACAAAAGATTATGATTTTTTACAATAACTAAAATATTAAGCCAAAAATCTTGGGGGTCTCCGCCTCGGACCTTTTCCCATCTGTTCAACAGCATGTGCAATTTGTAACAAGGTTGCTTCCGCTCGTGGCATCGCAATAAAAGTCATTCCAAACGGCACGTCCTTTAAACCAATGCCCGCTGGGACCTATGAAATTAGAGAATTTTCATCATTTCATTGCAATATTGCGAAAGATGCATGCTCAAATGTTTCATTTATTTGCATCTAGGGCATCCATAAATCATCAACCCTTTCACTTTCCACTTGCCGAGCTTATTTTATAACTTTCGCACGGCATTTGGAAACAAAAAAAAGACTCTTGAGATTTATTAAGCTACTTTTTCAAAGTCACTCATGTAATATGAGACGGGGCTATATAATTTAATATCCGCATGCATGCATGCATGTAGCCTCTATTCTACACGTTATTATGACGGTCTTACGTTGATGGATGGATATCCAGCGATGGCTGCGATACTGTATCCTATTACTGGAGAATCCTGAAGATTTCCATCTAAAACGCTTTCGTAACGAGGCTCACTTGGGACCACTATTGCATCCAGCTTGTACTTAGACATTATGGTGTTAAGGAGCTCCCTTGCTGCTGCTCGATTACTATCTCTGGCTTCAACATAGGTTCTATTGTCGAGTCCATCTGTAGCTTCTGACATTATCAAAAGGTCTTGATTGTACCCTTCCACACTGGGATGCTCTTCATTGAACTTGATAATATCTTTCAGACTTGCAATTCTCCTAGTGAAAGTATTCGGTGGTAAGTACTTGGCGCTTGGTATTGGTTTATGATGGATAGGGACTGAAGACGGACTGATAATATCCTCACGCAAGTATTTATTTATTCCATGCTTGAAATCATGTAGCAAGACAGTTAATTCTGCAAAATCAAAATCAAAGTATTCATAACTATGCAAACATTTGGACTTTTGGAATCACAAACTGGTTCCATTTTCCTACCTTTACCAGAAGACACCTTGTTTATCTGGCCTTGATTTAATACTACTGGATCAACTATATCAAACTCCAGAGAGTTTTCCATATTTTGTATAATACTGTCAAGAATGGGCAACTCAAAGCGTAGATTCGTTGAGTTAATGACAGAAATGTCCCAGAAAGGATAGCGTGGTACACCGATCCTGAATTTGTTCTGGGAAATTATATCATCATATACTTTCAGAGATACTATATAATGTATGTATGCCTGCAAAATTAAAAATCTTATTTCAGTAGATCAAAGGGAAGAATGAAATTACCAAATTTCCGCTTTGCAGCACACATTGTGCATAGCTGCCACCACAGGGACGCTTTCCTGCTGGAAGCATTGCATCAAATAGTATAGCAACATCAAGTACCGTCCTAGCCATCGGTCCCAACTAGCTCGTTGTATTTCAAATTAAAAAATGGTTATATATAAGTGAAACAATAAAATTTGGTACTGTAAGTAAACCGTTGTCTATTATTACAGTATCTTGATTGTGTGAGATTGGAATGACGACATTAGTAGGTATCAGGTCATGGGTAGGTTTAAGCGTGCAAATGCCTCCAACAGACGAGGGAGCAATTAATGAGCCATCAGTTTCACTTCCCACGGACACTGTGACCAAATTAGCTGCGACCGCAACGGCAGGTCCTGAACTAGACCCTTCCGGAGTTACATTTAAGTTATATGCATTTCTTGTTTGACCACCTTGGCTACTCCAGCCGCTTGGTACGTTCGTTCCACGGAAGCTATTTATTTGGAATCAAGTACTCTGCTTATCTCAATAGTAAAAATTGCTTATGCATTACATTTAAACATTATAGCTTACTACGAATATTCCGAGAGATTAGCTTTTCCAATAATAACTGCGCCGGCTTTCTTTAAAAATTTGACTACATCGGCATCCTTCTTGGCACGAATTCCAACAAAGGCTTGGGAACCTGCCGTTGTCTCCATAAAGTTTGCCGTCCCGATATTATCTTTCAGTAGCACAGGGATTCCATGAAGGGGTCCTCGAATTTTTTTATACAATGTTCGTTCCTTGTCAGCAATGTTGGCCTCTACTATTGCGTTAGGATTGACTTCAACTACTGCTTTCAAAACGTGATTCATTCGATGGATCCTTTGCAAGTAACAGTTTGTGAGGTCGACAGACGTCAATTTGTTATTGTTAAACAGATCCTGAATTTGGGAAATGGTGATTTCCCGAACATCAATCCCGTTACATAGAGCGTACTTTTCGTCAGTTTCTCTTAGAAAATGCGTCTTGTCCGAAATTTGCGGCAGAAGCGATTCACTAAAAGTAACTTCGGTTTCGGATGATTGGGTTTTTGTACCGAAAACATCAACTCTTCCTCGAACAGCGTTCATATAGGAGCCGGACGCATGAACAGTGAACGCAAGTGAGAGTAGCAAAGTAGCTATTAGTATTAGAAACAGGTAAGGCGACTCCATTTCCAATTTGCACTCCGTCATTGACAGAGACAGTTCCAAGCAGGTGAGAACAAATATGCTGGAAACTTTTGATTTTCTTTCAGCAAACTCTTAACACAAAATCACTTCACGGATGAACAAAGAATGAGGACAAAATGAGAACTTGGGAGATTTAGAGTAAGTCAAAGTAAGGATGAGCCAGGCAACCTTTTATGAAAAGGGTTGCTCTATACAGGATTCAATATATTTAGGCAAAAGAAGGTTCTTAGCTGTGACTCATGTAGTAATCACTCTCAATCACCACTCATTGTCCGAAATTTGTATGGATGTATCTCTTATTTCAGTTTGAACCAGACAGATTTGATGGGGATGGCACATGCTCATAAGAAGGTTACTTTCGGTGTTTACAGTTATGTGAAAGAATCTTGACAATGAAAATGAGATCAAGACTAAACAGTCTTTCGTAAGTATGTATAATACAGACTGACACAAGGAACGTGGATCTGTCAGCAATTTATATAGAGTTTAGTTTTATATTGATTGACTATATAAGGATAGCCCAGTCAATAAATGGTAGGAATAAGTTAGCACTTGGAATTTCAACTGATCTGATGCGCTATAAACATCTAATGCCCATTGAATGGGGAAATAAACCTAAATGTAGTTAGTAACTAACTTGACGAGTATCATTGGAATATTATGAAACAACAGAGTTAGAGTTACGCTAATAACAAGGACAAACTTGCAGTTAAAAGTCGGTGGGGAGGATAAGTTTGTTCGGCAATGCGCACAGGTTGTATTCAACTTTCAACTTCTGAAATCACTATAATGCTAAGATGCTAATCAATTTAGACGGCAAAACTTTTCACTTCTTATGTCTGCCCTTTGTTTATTGCCGTGTCAAAACTTCATGCATTTGAAATTGAAAGATTCAGACTTGCAGAAACACATTTTGGACTGTCGTATGAAATTAATTTTCAGTCTCATTCCTTGATGTATTTTGGTTTGAGATGATGAGAGAGAGTTGATAACACGCCTTATATTCCCAGCTAGTATTTAGTAATGTAGAAAATACTACATTATTTTACTTTGAAAAAATGCATATTCATGAGCATAAATCGGCAGTTCATTTGTATTACAATTAGACAGGTGTAAGGACTTGCAAAGTAACTTGCGCAGTAATTAATTAAGCTATTTGAAGCGTCAGCACAGCAGAGCAAATGTTTGGTATTGGTACCTGTGACGTACGTGAGTGCATTCACTCATAGACGCTACAAAGATGCATCGGCGAGGGTTCTTAGGCAGGCATTAAGTTTATGGATTATGCAATGACAATGAAATGAACATAAGGTATCTATAGATAATGGAAATGTATAGTTTTATGAAACATGAATTCAATGTCTGCCGTCTGTGGAATCTGCATTATTGCAAACAGTAAACATAAACACGAGTGCCATAAACTTTGGACCCCAATTACTTCTTACAAGCGTTGATTGTGCATGCATGCGTGAAAGTTGGATGCGATTTCTTGCTGTCTTTGCTTTGTGCTATATAGCATTTAAGATGCGGTGGAGTATTACGAGTATACTCGTAACCCTACTTGCATGATAATAATTAAACATAAAGTTATCCTATATTTAGAGGTTTAATTTTTATTGCAGTAGGTTGGCAGATGATGTGCTGTACTATCAAATCGTCATGCCTCATGACACAAGGGCGTACAACATGACTTTACTCATCACATCAGCAATTCGTATAAGGATTGACTGCTGAGTTTGGAGTTAACAACTTGATCGTTATTCTTAATTGTGTGCTATTCGATTCGATAACCTTCATATCACAGGTGCCAACTAAACTCATGATATAAAACAAAGCATGAATAATACAAAAAAAATATGTCGCAGCTTCTCAGTCAGTGACAAAAAAACAACGTTTGAACATACAATTGTACAAATAATAATTATTATTCAAGCCCAAACTTCCGGAAGAAATGCAAATGCAATCATCTCATCGTAATATTTCTTTTGTTGATATCACTGCAATACTGCATTAAAACTACCCTTGAATTAGAATTAGTTACCGAAGAATCAATTTTACCAAAATTACCATCCTTCATTATACACTATGAAAAAACTAAACACCATGAAAATGTGATTTCAATGTCAAGTGTAGATACTGTCAATTTGTGAGAAATGAAACAAAGCAGAATGCACTTTCATGTAAGGTTTCATGGAAATTAAATGCACTTTGCATGCACCAGTATGAGCATGACATGACTTTACGACAGTGTAGGCGCAATACGAACAAATTATGCGGGTGTAAATACTATTAAACTCATTCATTGGTAACAAACGATTTTATTTTTAATTATCGAACCAAACAGAGGAAACTTTCAACGTGGTTTTGTGCAGATACAAATACAACTAATTCTAAAACGATTTCCATTTGGCGTGGCGCTGTTCTAAATCCGCACATAAATATCTTGGTCATTTGAATTTAATTATGTTCAACATTCGTAATATCAGTATCTAATATAATATGTGAGCAGTTTATATACTTATGTAATAAATTAACAAAAGGTTTGACCACGAATGCAGCTCTTTTTTCGTATTTTATCAATATTAATCTCTATCTCGCTGTAAAATCGAAAGTATTTTCATGGTATTCTTAGAACATGCAGTATAACAAAAGGTGTTAAGTAATATTTTTTGGGTTTGTCTTTGCCGTATCAAATCATTCATGTTCAAGATATATATCGGGTAAAATCAACTGAAAAACAAATTAAATTATGCACCATTTACTCTATATGACGGATGATTTACTTAGGACCGAGGACCTTCTTACACACAATATACAAAGAAAGATACAACGTATCATCAAAATCACAGCTCAACTAAAGTTCAAAATACAAGTAAAACAGCAAACTGAAGACCGGTTCACACAATTATTTATGATTCTTAAATTATCTTAAGTTGTAAGTATATTTACATTAAAATTTACGAACTCAACCTCAGACCATTGTACACTTTGTTTATAGAATTCTGGTTCAAGATCTTCCTGATACCTATAAAAAATACGTTTACAAGACTTGTTAGTTGGGCTCACATAAACTTCATTTGACTTCATTTTAGCATAGGTTTTCAAGTTACCTTCTTTTTCCTCCGCAGAGAGCTCGCTCTTTGGGAATTCAACGTCAAACGTAATGTACATTACACCAAATAAATTGTTGTTATCATAGTTAGGCATGCCCTCGCCTTTCTTGCGGATCCTTGCTCCAGACCATGTTACTTTTTCTCTTGAAATATGAACTTTGTGCCCATCCAGATGCGGAATATTCATCTCGAATCCAGTAAGCGCGTCCTGAAGTGAGATCGTAATATTTGTGAACAGATCATCTCCCCGTCTTTCGAAACGTGGATGCGGCTGAGTTTTAATGCGAATACGAAGGTCTCCGGGTTCACCGTCGATATGCGGTTCACCTTCTGCCACAAATTTGTGCTCCTGTCCATCTGTCATGCCTGGCTCTACCTCAAACTCTAATGTTCTTTCCTCATTTACAAACCTACAAGAAATCAATCATTTATAGTTAATACATAGTTAAATCAAATGCATACTTTCTTTCAAATAAAAACTTTCAACTATTTACTTTATATTTGGACACTCATCACAAATAGTCTGCTGAGTCATTTGAAATCTGCCAGGCCCGAGTTGTCGCGTAACCATTTCTTGTCTACAGTTGCACTTTCTTGTTCCCGAAGCTGGCTTTGATACAGGTTTATTTCTGGTAATCTATTGTAATTCAAAATCCAAAAGTACAAATTTAAAAAAACTTACTCAAAAGCCACTTAACCCATCATTCTTACAAAGAAGCCATACCTCTACAAAATTTCCCGTGTACAACTCTTCAAGAGATACATGGAGATCCATTACAACATCCGCTCCCTTCATGACTTCTTTGTTCCTCTCATTTCCTCCACCACCAAAGAACCCAAAATCTCCGAAAAATGATTGGAACGGATCCATTGATCCAAATCCTCCTTCCTTTTTCAGACCATCTTCCCCATGCCTATCATAAGTTTCCCTTTTCTCGGGATCTGATAACGCTTCATAAGCAGCACTTAAATCTTGAAATTTATTAACAGCATCGTCATCATCCTTGTTCTTATCAGGATGCAATTCTTTCGCCAAGCGTCGATATGCTTTCTTTATCTGATTAGTGGTGGCAGATCTTGGAACTCCAAGTATGGCATAAAAGTCCCGTCTAAAACCAAATTCAAAAGTGTCAAATTTCCAACCTCACAAATTTGAAATTTCATTTAAACAATATTTATTACACAACAGTTTACTCAACTTACCCACAAAGAACTGTACCGAGGTGGACGACTAGGATCACTGCACAAAGGCAAAATTGCCACTGTATACTCCTCATTGTTGATTTTTCCTAAAGCTCTCCGACCTACTACTAGTCAACAATGGAACTCTCGATTTCTATTCGCTAACTACACATGTGTTGTACTAAACTCCGGACAACTCTACTATTTCGCGTTGGCCTATTTAAAATTTAATTAATTAATTAATATTGCTTAACCTTATGGTTCTATATACAATCTACACTGCAAAGTGGCATATTAATTCAATTATTTCCGTTCTAGCAAACACCTCACTCAACTTCCATCATCAACAATGGCAAAGATCTACATAATATTGATATGATAAATCGAACACAAAGAACGGAGCCCTTCCACCTCCACAGTTGAGTTAATTGTTGGAGGAGTTGCTTTGTTATGTGGTCTCCAGCAGCTTCAGTGGTTTACTTACTTACACAGGAAGGGAGACAAGAATGAATGGTGATGATGATCGTCGGATATTGATATGAGTTGGACATGTACAGATACTTTTTATCATGAAAATCTTAACACTTGGCAACTTTGACGTCTGTGAGTTATACTTAAAGTATAGACGTACTCTGCAGCACCGGCATAAGTACACGGCAATGGTACCCCTGCAGCACGTATTTTCCTCATTGAAAACACATGCTTAACCGCTAAAAAATGCAGTTGCATGATGTGTATGTTTTATGGCTGACATGCAAAGGAACTCGTGGCCGGCAATAACTTTTGAACGACCAGAGCAAGGCCCGGCTAGTGGCCTTTATGCACACAATGTTTGGGCTCATGCCGCTAAAGAAGTCTCTATAGCCCAGGTGTTGGGCAAATTCGTGATGATGCGCGTAAAAGTTATGAGCGCCGAAAACGGCAATTTCCGCACATTCGGCTTATGACCCTAATGAACTGTTGTGGGCGCGGCATAACTCGTTTGACGCAAGCAAATGGCCGCCTCAAGTCCTTTTGCAAGATATTGGCTCATCGGCCCTAAGAACTCTCTAATGGGCCAGTAGGGCTAATTCTGATGATCGCGTAAAAAGTTATGAGGCGCGAAACTCAATTTCCACATTCATCCTTATGACCCTAAATGAACTTGTGCCCATAACTTTTGACCCAAGCAATGGCCCCTCAAGTCCTTTTGCACAGATATTGCTCATGGCCCTAAAGAGTCTCTATGCGCCAGTTTGGGCTAATTCTGATGATCGCGTAAAAAGTTATGAGCCCGAAACCAATTTCCACATTCCGCCTTATGACCCTAAATGAACTTGTGCCCATAACTTTTGACCCAAGCAATGGCCCCTCAAGTCCTTTTGCACAGATATTTGCTCATGCCCTAAAGAGTCTCTGAAAAAGTCAATCCTTATTTTGCAACCAGAAGACAACAGCGTGGATTTCAAGCACTTTGCCGAAATAACACATGAGTATTTATTCATTGTTAAAATTCATTTTCCCAAAAAGTAGTGAAGTACCGTTATGCAAATGTTTCGGTTTCAGCTTCTCCCCGTCAGACATTAAGAGCATGGTCAGATTTGCTTATCATCTCACACACTGGACAGAAGCAGCCAACCAGCTGCTGGTGCAATTGCAGCGCAATGAGCATGTTAATTTGGATGCATTGGCACAACCAGACTCTTTCAAAAGAGTAACTAATGTAAGAACATTAATGTAAAAAAAACTTTGTAAATACTTATATCAATCTTACGAATATTTTACACTTATTGCAGAAAGAGCTTCAGGAGGCAAGTGGGTACATGAAAGCAACTAATGAGTCAAAAGATGTAGCGAAAATGGATGCGTTTGCTAGGAACTACGCAACTGATTATCGCGAAAATGTTATGATGATTTCCAGGAATCATTAGAGCTGTTAACGGTACAAATTTTAAAAAATGTTACAAAAACAACGTAAATATAACAATACAATAATGTGTGTTGGGAAATTCTTAACTATCAATTTCAGTGCTTGTCCATTCCACTGGCAGCCTTCGAACGCATCGTATTCTCGTGCATCAGCTACTTTTGAGGTTTTTATCATGGGAGACGTTTTAAGCTTTAAACGTCAAGTAAAATGTTAACAGCAGTAATTTTTTTTCAGTTGTTATATTAATCATAAATTTATCCTACATAAATAAACAGCTAACTTATATTCATGTAGTTGATAAAAAAATCCTATACAATTTTGTTGCAAAACATGCATAATATTTAAATCATAACATTTCGTTACGGAACCATACATTGTAAATGAATTAGTGACATTTTTTAAAAGATGCATTTATTTTATTTGAACTAATCATACCATTTGTTTAGAAAGCATATAGAGTATTTAATTAAATTGTAAGGTATGTTAACCCAAGCACAAAAGGCTATGTACCAACATTTATAAGCCGCGATACCATTACCCATAGACACCTGCCGTCATACCCCCTAGCACAGCACAATACAAAAATTAGCTTCCAAATCTATCAAGTTTTTACGCGATCATCAGAATTTGCCCAAACTGGGCATAGAGACTCTTTAGGGCATGAGCAACATGTGTGCAAAAGGACTAGGGCCATTGCTTGGGTCAAGAGTTATGGGCTCGAGTTCATTTAGGGTCATAAGGCTGAATGTGGAAATTGGTTTCGGGCTCATAACTTTTTACGCGATCATCAGAATTTGCCCAAACTGGGCATAGAGACTCTTTAGGGCATGAGCAACATGTGTGCAAAAGGACTAGAGGGGCCATTGCTTGGGTCAAGAGTTATGGGGTCGAGTACATTTAGGGTCATAAGGATGAATGTGGAAATTGGTTTCGGGCTCATAACTTTTTACGCGATCATCAGAATTTGCCCAAACTGGGCATAGAGACTCTTTAGGGCATGAGCAACATGTGTGCAAAAGGACTTGAGGGGCCATTGCTTGGGTCAAAAGTTATGGGCTCGAGTTCATTTAGGGTCATAAGGCTGAATGTGGAAATTGGTTTCGGGCTCATAACTTTTTACGCGATCATCAGAATTTGCCCAAACTGGGCATAGAGACTCTTTAGGGCATGAGCAACATGTGTGCAAAAGGACTAGAGGGGCCATTGCTTGGGTCAAGAGTTATGGGGTCGAGTACATTTAGGGTCATAAGGCTGAATGTGGAAATTGGTTTCGGGCTCATAACTTTTTACGCGATCATCAGAATTGCCCAAACTGGCATAGAGACTCTTTAGGGCATGAGCAACATGTGTGCAAAAGGACTAGAGGGGCCATTGCTTGGGTCAAAAGTTATGGGCACGAGTTCCTTTGATGTCAGCATAAACATTTTTTCTATGAAGATTTTAGGGTTAGATGGTGTTTTTCAATGAGGAAAATACGTGCTGAGGGGTACCATTGCGTGTACTTATGGGGTGCTGCAGAGTACGTCTATACTTAAGTATAACTTCACAGACGTGGGATTTTGTTCATTCTGTTGAGATTTTTGCTGACACAATCGTAGAAGTACATATTTACGCAGTGCACGATGATGATGGTTTTAATATTTAAGGATATGCATTGGCCAAGTCGTGATTTTGTCGTAGCTTGTTTCGAAATCTGCGTTGCATTCAAAGCCAAATCATAAAAGCACTACTTTTAATAATATTAAGCGCTTTTACCCATTCATAGTATAAATTTAGCATGTAGTGATACCGATTTCCTCTCATAAAGATTAAAGACATTGAATTCGAATGAACAATTTGATGATATTTTTTTAGAATGATCGGAGAATGAGAATGCGCATTTTTCGTGTTTAAAACCTGTCGAAGTCATACTTGAAGTTGAAGATGTAGTTATTGAATAGTAATTGTAAATCTCATCTGGAATGTGGAACATTAAATCATCATGATACGCAATTCATGCAAAAATGATGCAGCATGCAAAGTGTGCAAGCGCAATACCTAAGCTAACCTGTTCCAGAGGTATACAAGTATGGCCCGTTAGCTCAGCTGGTTAGAGCGTGGTGCTAATAACGCCAAGGTCGCGGGTTCGATCCCCTCACGGGCCACTTTATTTTTGCTCAAATTGGATAACTGTGTTCTACTTCAATTTTGCTATCAAATCAATGCATTTATTGAAGGCGTTTTGGTTCAACGCGATTTCATGATGTAAGTTAAAAGTTTGATTGATTTTCCTTCATTTAAATAAAAGACATCCATGTAGCAAAAACGTGCAAACAAAAAAATACGTGTAGTTGAAAGTAACCCTGACTTATAAGAATTGTATTGAATTGTATTTTAACATCGGCTTGTCGCTCAGGCTGTTCCTCCTCAACTTCTCTACCTCCTGCGTTGTACTTCCAATCGTAGCTCTGGAACATGAACCAAGTTCCTCCAAGAAGAGCTTCATGGTGTTTGTAGCCAACGAAACCAAAAGAAAGTTATGGAGTTGGGTATTCGAAATCTCAAATGCGGGAGTATTATTCCACTAATTTCTACGTAGCAAAGACAGGAACACAAAAGGTGCTGCTGTAAAAGCACTAAAAAGTGATTTTTGATGTGACAGCTGACTAACCTAAATTTATCCTACTTCTACTTTCGTAAAAACAATTTAATATTCGATTTATTCCAATTTTTACGTTCTTTTTTTCGCCTTCAAATTATCAGTTATCCGCCAGCTGTTTCATCTGAAAATGTCGTTGATGTCCAACTTTCTCCGCTTATTTGGGCTGGACCCACCTCCTCCTGATAAATCCTTTGGAGGCCTTCCACCTCTATTGATGTTGTCTCCGGTAGATTTGCGGTTAGTTAGTCATTTCAAGTTTATCTAAATCATCAGACAAATCAGAAATAAATTGTTATTTTTAAACTCTTCTGCTTTCAGAGTGATCAGCCCGGCGTCAAGAGAATTAGATTCCATAGCCCCAGCTCCATCATCATCCATGGATCGTCTGCCACCCGAAGTATATTTTTTTCAAGACAAACCCAAAGTGAAAGGAGAAATACATTCTAATCCATGTCTCTTTGTTTCAGGTGCTCATCAAAGTCTTGGAGTGGCTTGTCCTTGTGGAGAGGAACAGGAATGATCTCCTCCGCTACCGCCTCATCTCCTCCAAATGGAAAGTCCTTCTCGACCCTCTCATCGAGCAGAAGATCATCTCCAGAGAGCTCACACCCTTTCCAGAACTAAAAGATGTACAGATTGGAGAAAATGGCACGCACCCCGTTTCAGTCCCTCCCAATCTGTTTCGGGATGGTGTAAATCCCTTTCCCTTCAACTCTCTGTATGTCACCACTGACTTTCGGAAGAATCCAGGAGATGTATTAATACCTCTTTCGAAAATTGCAACATCCTAGGGAGGCTACCTCACCTCCTTCAGTTATTCTCAAGAATTTTGGCTCAAGGATCTGATATCAATTCTTGGCTGTATGCCGAATCTCAACGGCTCGGCCTACTTTTGTGATTCCATTCGACGACGTCACAAAGCCCACATTTGCTTTCCCTCCGCCACCATTCTCTTCCCCAGCTCACCACCTTGGATCTGTTCCTACCCTTTGGGCTGGGAGGACACCTATGATAACGACTCAACCATGGTTCTCTCCATCTGGATGATTCTTTCTTATGCCGACCAACTCGTGAGGTTGACTGTTTGGGCGGAATATCCCCTCCCAGCTCTTCAGCAGAATCAAAATTATTATCATCATTTGGATACTGGAGCCAGAATCTTTATCGCTACCACATCGGATTCCGCATTTGGAAAGCTCTCTGAGCTCGAAATCTCCCGACCCAACAAGAGCTTCCTCCTCCTCACTCAAACTCCAGCCCTTCGACGCTTCACCGTGACTTCAAGTGATGATCGGCGACGAAGCCGAGTTAATTTCTGGCGGGTAGGATTTCATTGACAAATGTCGCCAAAGTCTCCAGCATCTCTCTTTGGATGTCACTTGGCCGGAGCTGCCGATTGGTGGGACCAAACTGTTTGATTGATTTGGATCCAAAACAACAGGAACCGTCTCCCTCCATGGTTGCTCTTCCTTTGGTGAAAACGCTGGTCTTGACTTACGCCGCGTTCTATGAGAAGGTCATCGTCAACAAGACGCTCAACCTAGGCAAGTTTCCAGCTCTGGAGAAGCTCCATCTCCTTCGATTTCGTGCTGACGTGTATGAACCTGAGAGGGATCGGGAGGCTGACCTGGGCAGCCAGTATGAAGCTTTGGTCACAGAAACTGTTGGATATCCTCCGCTGATTGTGAGCCGAGTGAGGAGTCTGCGTGGCCTCATCAAGGGGGTGAGAACAAGGATCGAGAATAACATGGAAATTGTGGAGGAGCAGAGGAGACAAATGGTGGATTCCCACGAACGCATGTTTGCAGCTCTGCGTGGAAACGATGAGGAGGATTTGGAGGTTATCGTTCGAAAACTATTGGAGAGTGAAGGGATTTGGAACAGTTGCCCGAAGCTCAAGATTGTCTCAGTCAGCTCGCATGGAAGGTCTGATGGTGACGTTTGTATCATTCGGAGGTTGGAGGAAAACTCCTCTGAAAACTAATTCAGGTGCTTGAAATTTACGCCTTGTCGTCCTTCTCGAGTGAAACAAACCTATGAGCAATTTATGAGACATTGGATCCTAGACATTTAGTAAGAATGTTCACATATGTTGGATAATAAAAAGACAACCTCTCACAGCCAAACTGACTGATTGATTGAAAAAATTGATTTAAAACTGATTTATTTTTAAAATTCACAATAAATTACAATATATTTAAGGAAACTTTCCCTGAACAATAGACAAACTTCATATCGGCTTGTCAAGAGCATAGCCAACAACAGACCCATTATTAGAATGATTCATTTCTTCAAACTAAATTACAGAGATATTAAATTTACAAACACAAGAATCACCATTCTTCTTGTCTTTACTTGCGTTTTGTTAGAGCGAGCATCATCACAACACCCATCAAGAATCCAACCGAAATTCCCGTCCTAAAATATTCCTACATAACAAAACATGGTTATCTACTAACGACTAAAGTGATAACTCATATAATTACTACACACCTTCGCCATTTTCTTTGCAGCTTGATGAGACCGGTCCTGGCGCTCATTTGCCCGTTGCGCCGTCTCCTCGAGCCGACTTATCCTTTCCTCGGTAACCTCCAATCGGGCCATGTAGGCCCGGAACATTTCCGTCTGTTCGTCCTGCAAAGGAAAGATTTTATTTTCAAAAAATTATCTTGAAACGGCAGCGTCTTAATAAAATTAATCAATGGGGTAAAGATTGAGACTAACCATTCGCTGATGGAGCTCCCGCACCAGACGAGCTTGCTCGTCACGGGGACCTCAATTAAATGCACTACGATTTCCCCCTTCTCCTCCGCAGCCCCCTCAAGATGATCTGAAAACGATTAATTATCCTCCATATTGTTTTCTATTTTTCTCGTGTTTAACTAGCAAAATCAATAAAAACAGGATGTATAAAATACTTACCTTGCTCCAAATCCCCTTGATGTTCCTCCGGATTTCCTCCAAATGAAGCTACTCCGGATCCCGACTCAGGTGAGCTCTCCTCCTCCCCAACTGCTGTAGTACTGATGACTTCCACCATTCTGCTTTTTAATGAAAGTAATTTACAATTTAATGTCAGCTCAAAATCTTGAGAAATTATCTTTGATTGATTAGTTCACGGCAAAGTCAGAATTGAGCAAAAAACTGCTGATGTTTAATCGAGCTCCTATAGCCACTGTTTACATTCTACTGTTGCCAAATGCCCCCGACAAACGGTGGTAAATTTTGAAAGACTGAATAAAATGAATGTAAGGAAATGTTGGTCGTCTTCTACAAGCGGATAAGCAAGACCGGAGGTTAAGCAGTAAGTGGAAGTGTCAAGAAAGTCCACGTTGACCTCTGAAACTGGAAAAAAATCTTTGAGACATTAGATCCTGTACGTTTAGGAGGCAAAATGGAGGGTGGTGATAGGTTTCCGGTGGATAATATTCCTCATGTAATAACGTTTAATTTGATTTGGGATTTTAACCTTTGAGAAGCACTTTGTTCATGGTTAATTCCTCCTTTTTTGTGCACTAGGTTTGGATGAATGTGTATAACAAGTTGGATCCCAAGGACAAGCTGGCTTTTGCCGGAGCCTCTTCCGTCTGGCATGACTGGGTGGAGCCAAAAAGAACAGAGAGTCTGATCAGTGAGGTAATTTCCCTAGAATTTCTTCGATAACCGATCAGCTGTTGAGTTTGGAATTTGATATTATCAAATTACTTTCAGGTCGCTCCATACATTCTCGAACCGTGTCGACCGGTGTATTCGGGACGAGGTAGTCAAGCTCGAGAACTTTGCCAATCTTGGAAGGATGGGGTTGATCAAGAAAATCAGACTCACGGCTCAAACTTAAGTTTCTACTTCGAAATTGCTGCGGATGAAGGTGCCCATCGGTGGCGTCGTTCACGTCTATGTCAGAACTCTTTCAACTTTGTGGAGGATGTTCAAGAGTTCATGCAGGAAATGAGGACTCAGCCTGGGAATCCATTTCCGGGAAGAAGCATTGGTTTAGCTTGTCACTTCGACTTCTCGTATGAGCACGAGGACTTCAACGAGGAATGGAGGGATTATTGGAGGAGCATCATTTTACTCCTGGAAAACTTTGGGTCTCATGTTCATTTCGCTTCGATTTATTTTGATAATTATGATGAGCTGGAGCTGGGCAACTTGGAGGGTCAAGCATATTTACGAGAATGCTTGCTCCGCCTTCCGAATCTCAAGCAAGTTAATATCTTTGGCGAATGCGGAAGCCCCTTTGTGGAGGACGAGATACGTGAATTCTATAGGGTCAATCCATTACCACGACTGGAGCATTTGGAAACGGTGGAGGTGACTCACGCGAGCCTCGCAACGGTTGACCAAGTTTTGAACAGCTGCTGTGTTCCAGCTAACATCAAACGCTTATCAGTTTACCGGTATGGACAGGAGCATCCCGAGCATCTCAGGCAATTTGATGCAGTTTACGGATTTGAGAATTTGGAGGTGTTGTTCGCACCCATTCTATTTCACCATTTGGAGACACTCGCCAGTTTGGAACGGAGACCACCTCTGAGGGAAGTGTACTTGTCGTTTGAAGATGCTCCACATTTGGAAGATGTGTTTAGGCTCTTAGAAGTTTTTGGGGAGACTCTCATCCAATTCCGATCGAGTTCGAGGATGCGATTAAGGAATGATGTCGAGAATGGGGAACCGTTTCGTTGCAACCTGCCCCATTTGAAGAAAATCTTCTTTGCGGAGTATTGGGGAACAGCAGAGATTCTGTTTCAGTTCAAGTCGCTAACCACGTGGAAATCTGGCGAATGAGGATACTTACTGGCAATTTCCTGGGTTGAGGAGCGATTGGATGATTCAAGCATTTGGACGCTGATGCCCTCTCTTCAGTTGCTCTCACTGGGGAATCAAGCGACTGTGTACGAAAGGAAGGTCATGGAACAACCAAGACACGATACTACAGGGCTTCGTGAGAGGACGTGGTCTCAGGAGTGTCGCTTGGTTTTGGTGGAGGTGGTGAGTTCTGTGCTTACGGATTTCTTTCATGGTCTTCTGTTCTAAGTTTTCAATCCTACTTTCATGTTGTGCACCTTTATTTCATGCTAAAAATTGTTGAAACTATATTACACAATGCATAATATTGATGTGAAACTAAATTGCAACTGTATCTGTACAATTCAAATAAACTACTACACCGAGTCTATGAATATTGGACTATTTTTTTCAATTTTGTTATCTATAAATTTGCGCATTGAAGAGATTCTGACACGATTTTCATTTTAAACATGCGATTGTGGAAACTGCAAGTTACAGATTAATATCGACCAAATATTTTGTTGTTCTCTCAAAGATGAATTAGTTTTAAGGTTACATAGTTGAAAATTTAGTCCCAATTAAGCAAAATATTTCCTAAAATGCCAATATCTGATCATGGTTCGGTTTAGATTGAGTAAAGCTCATTTGGAATACAGTTTATACGCTGAAATACGCTTAATCGTTTACATATATATATTTGCCTTGAAAATATGGCTAGTCAAATTATGTTTGGAATGACACTGAAACCGAATGCAAACAACTAGAGTAGATATATTAATGTCACAAACTAATTGATGGATGACGAATTCAGTGGCGATGCAAAAAATCAAATTGGGCTTCTGTAAAGGACTGTAACCAAAATAATAGGTTTTTAAAATGAAGTCGCAAATTTTGAATTAATTTCACAGTAACCTAGGTTGTTACGCTTTGAAGTATTTGTAACTATCATTTAATTGGGATTCCTTATTTTTGAAAACTTTTCCGTGGAAATAAACTATTTGGTTGAAGATATTTCGATTTCGTACTCAGAAAGCTATGTCAGTGCTTGAAGTTTTTGATTCAAGCTTTTCATGCAAATCCAGCTTTTTTGTAGTGACAAATGATGATTGTAGATATTACTCTTCTTATTAAAAGAAAATGACGCAACTACTCTAAAATTGATTCAAATAATTCGACTAGTTTTATTCCTTCAAAATATGGAATACAACAAAATGTTACATTATAGTAAGAAATACTAGACACTCTTGGCTGAAGTGACTTCAACTTTACAGAAAATAAAAAACGAAAGGGCACATAAGAACCCACAAACACTGCCCAGCGCCAGCCCACTCAAGAATCCAACTTGATTGAACAAGCTATCCTACAAAAATAAAATACATTTTAATTATCTTGATTTCAACGGATGAATTTACTGCTGAAATGATAGCCAAGCCAAAACATAAGTAAATACCTCGCTCTTCACTTTCTTCATGACTTGAGCCACCTCCCTGAGCTGTCGGATCTCCTCGTCCATTCGCTGACGCTGTTCAACCTAATGTCGTCCTATCCCTGAATTCATGGACTTGCTCCCTGAACCTCGCTCCCTCTCTCCCTCCTTCATTAGCACGTAGCACCTCCAGCAACTGAAGATTAAACAAAAACTATCTAAAACTTGGGACGTACATCGTATCATTATGGCCACAATAAGAAGGACAAACCTCACGACCCCGCATGTTTAAATCGAGTGGATTTCCTTGGGCCTCGTCCATATAGACTATGATCTCCTCTACTTCCTCCTCAGCTTCATCTCCATCACCAAGACGTTTCCACCTAAAATCCATTAAAATGCATCCGTGTAACTTCCTCTTTTTGGGCTTAATTGGCAAATTAATGAATCTACAATGAATTTACTCACCAAAAGCCCCTCGTTGTTCCAGTGCCACCTCCGGATCCCCTCCAGACATAGTTACTCCTGGCCTTGGGTCGACTTGGCCCTCCTCTTCAACAATTACGGGAGTACTAACACCGCTCCGCATTCTGCTCTTTTACTAGGGTGATGTCGAAAGGTGGCCAACAATTAAATCAAGCTGGAGAAACTAGCTTGGTTTGTCACTTTCAATTTTATGCCAAAAAACGAGGCAAAGCAGCATGCAGCAGTTTTTGAGGTGGTGACTGGAGAAAGCTTAGTTCCCACTAATTACTTTCTCTTGTTTCTTAATGCCCGATTTGAAACAAATGAGTATCAATCTTGAGGGATGCGAAAATTGTAAACAAACGCGAATTTTTTGTCTAGAGCAGCTTTGTGGTTAACCGGAACTTTAATGTCAAGAAAGGTCTAACCCTGAAACTGGAGCTTTGGAACCTGTACGTTTCGAACTGGAGCAAAATGGAAGGAGGTGATCGGTTTCCGGTAGATAGGAACGTTTTGTCGACAGTGGAAAGTGTGGAGAGTTTTATGCGGGAGATGAGGAACCACCCAGGAAATCCCTTCCCGTCTCGAAGAATTTCCTTACACTGCCATTTAAATGAAGACGTGGACGTCCCATTTTGGGACGATGACTGGACGGCGTATTGGACCAGCGCCTTTTTACTCCTGGATAGTTTTGGGTCACACGTTCATTTTGCGGATATTTGGTTTAGTGAAGACGATGAGCTTCACCCTGAAAACTCGCTATGGACACCCAAGTACGCTTAAGAGAGTGCTTGCTTCGCCTTCCGAATCTCAAACAAGTTGTGTTTTCCAGGGTGGATAAAAGCCCCTTTCTGGAGAACTGGATTCGTGATTACTTCAGACTCAATCCATTACCACGGCTGGAACACCTAGAAACATTGAATTTGAATTCTGCGAGCCCCGCATTGGTTCACGAAGTTTTGAACTCTTGCTGCGTCCCAGCTAAGATTACACGCCTCAGCTATGGCATGGGCTGGAGTATGTCGATCGTGGCAGACTTCCGGAAGCAGTTTACGGATTTGAAAATCTGGAGGTGCTGCATGCTCCCATTATTCTCCTTCATTTGGAGAGACTTGCCAGCTTAGAGCGGAAACCACCACTGAAGGAATTGTATTTGACATTTGAAGACCCTACATATTTTGAAGATGTGTTTTCGCTGCTGGAAATCTTTTCGGAGACCCTCATTAACTTCATGACGACTTCCAGGATGCTGGTGCGTAATGGGGAAGAGTTCAGCTGCAATCTGCCCAATTTGAAGAAACTCTCGATTCATTTTTATGTGGGACCGCCGGAGCTCCTTTTTCAATTCAAGTCGCTAACCAACTTGGAGTTATTCCGAATAAGGGATTCTAATGGAGAATGGCTGAATGGACGGGAGGAGCAGTTTATGAAGTTCTAACGTTTGGACTCTGATGCCCCGTCTCCAGAAGCTGAGGTTGGGATGTGGACCTTTTTTGGTGTTTGAAAGGCCAGTTGAGGAACAATTGGGTGATAACAGCGTAGAAAATTCGGGTACTGAAGGACTTGAGCCGAGGACCTGGTCTCAGGATTTGCGGTTGGTTGTGACGGAGGTGATGATTTCTTTACTTTTGGATCACTTCGTTGGAAGTCTGTTTTGAGTTTTCAACCCTACGTTGATTATGAATTCTCAAGTGCTCCTATATTATATTATACTCAAAATATAGTTGAAGTAAACTTGTACAATTCAATTAAATTGTTAAATAAATTGTGTGAAATGATCGTATTATTATGTATGGTATGGTTCATTTGATGTATATGAATAGTTAATTATAGTTGTAACTAGTTAATGTCACATCCTTATTTTTCTACCTTTATGAATGGAATAAAATGCATGATAAACTAAAAGTAGGGTCAAAAATGATCTGCTGCAGGTAAAAGCCATAAATGCCGCAATTATGTCGCAAAGTCAGGTATATTAAAAAAATTGTGTGGGTGAAAGCAATCTTGACACTGACAATCCTCCTCTACTCTATTCACCTCCTGATAAGTCTCTGTTACCGTTGTGACATCTTCTTACTCAATTTTTCCATCTCACTTACATACAAGCACGTTTACGGGATTGCTTGCTCCACCTTGCTCAAGGAAGTATTTACCTATGGCGAGTACTGCCTCTCTGATCTGGAGGAGGATGAGATATGGGAATACTACTTACTCAATCACTACCACGGCTAGAACATTTGGAAAGTGGAATTGGAATATGCGAGCGTCACAACGGTTAACGTAGTTTTGAGCAGCTGCTGTGTTCCAACTAACATCAAACGCCGCAGCTACAACCATTTGGAAAGCTACGGAAATCGTCTCAGTCTTTCTGAAGCTTGGAAGTGGTCCAAGCTCCCATTCTACTTCGCCATTTAGAGAGAATCACCCGCTTGGAAAGGAGACCACCACCTATTAGGATGGAACTGTATTTGGAATTTGAGGACGATCCATATTTACAAGATGCATTTTCGCTGTTGGAAGTCTTTGCGGACATTCAATTCAGCACGCTCGAGGATGCGTGTCCGGAGGAATGATGAAGGAAATGGAGAAGAGTTCAGCTGCAACCTGGTCAATCTGAAGAAACTGGAATTTTTGGAGTATTGGGGTTCACCAGATCTTCTTTTTCGCTTTATGGCAAATGAAGGATTCTACTGGAGAAGTGGTTTCCGGGTTTGAGGAGCGGCTCAACGAGTCAAACATTTGGATACAGATGTCTTGTCTTCAGAAGCTTTCTATAGGGTTGGAGGGTTTGATAAAAGGCAAATTATAGAACAGTCAGCTCAGAATAGGATTGGACATTATGATACTAAAGAGCTTGTGGGAAGGAAATGTCTCAGCAGGAGTGTCGCTCGGTTCTGCTGGAGATGATGATTTATGTGCTCATGGATTATTTTAATGGTTTTCTTTTCTAGGGTTTGAACACTACTTTTACCGTGAAATCTCATTTTTCTACCTTTATTGTATGCTAAAATTCATTGAAATGTTTTTATGCTAAGCATATAATTGATGTAGCTCGGGTGGCCAGATAATGCGAAACGCAAACGTTTGCAAAAATTTACGCATGTAACTTCTTCAATTATGAATTACGAGTCCCAAACCACCCTGCAAAACGTACAATACGGAAGAATGTTAGCGGTTGCCGTAATTTTTGCTACAGTTTCTTTTCCAATCTTGCTACTAGATCCCAATTCATTCTGATCGCATTAAAACTCGTCATTGCAAAAAATGTACTTAAAATCCCACATTTGCCTGGAATAAATTTTTCTTCCTAATATACTAATTCTACTGAAATTCATCCCATTGTAATTTCTTCCTTGTTCTACTTGCTACTTACTTTAAAAAAGAAAATAACTTTTGGAGTGAAAATGAGCAACTTTAGTTTTTCCCGTTGGTTGGATTCCCAGTGGTATCTCAACACCAGCACCAATATCGTCCATAGGGCGTCAGTTCCAATTCCTTCGGAGGATCATTCCTACATTCGAAGAGTTGTCAGTAGTTCCATCTGCAACAACCGTGAAATCAGTACGTTGAACTATTGCATAAAACTCAACGGAAGATGTAAATAATTTTTAAAAACTGCCCTCTACTTCATTTTACAGGAGTTTCCCAAGGATGTCGATGAAATCAACCTGGTTTGCCACCCTCCGCCCTTAATTGACATTGGATTTATCAAAATCAAACCTGAGGTCGTTGAGCTGGATGCCGATGATGAACTGGAGATGGTAGACCACTCGCAAGTGTCTCGGGACAACGAAGAAGTAGATGAGGAGCCGGAAGTAACACTATCCGACCTATTGACGTTGCAGCCTTCATTTGGGAAGCGAAAGAAATACAATGTAAGACAAATCCCAACTTAACGGTTAATTAAACCAAAGGTTTTATCAAATAATTATTTTCTTTACTTCCAGAAGGTTCCCGAGGAGCAAAGGATGCGGCCTATTATGATATGCGCAAGAAGAACAATAGCCAAGCTCGGAAAAGTCGTCAGAAAAAGAAGAAGATTGACAAGTGTCGAGTTGCCCTCCTCCAAGAGTTGAGTGACAAGGTCGAGAAGTTGAATACAGATCTGCGAGCTGAGAAGGAAAAGGTACTTAAACTTGAGAAGGAAAACACAATGCTGAAGAAAGAAAGAAATGTCTACTACTTCATCCGAACTTCTACTCATACATTCTAGAAACATGGGGTCAAGTTAAGTTAAATCAGATAATAATTAAGGTTAAGATAACATAGTACGTAATATCTCAATGAAATTTGTTGTGTTATTGATGATTGAAGAGAAGGAGTTGCTGCCTTCTAAATAAATGTCTATCAATTTTATTAGTCACCATGTTGTACACACATCATTCATATTTTGTCTTTCGACGAATGCCCGTACATAACTAGCAAGATCATCCATGGGATTATTGAATCAAAAGATGATTAGAGCACTTCCACGCCGACGCGGCATCATCTGCTGAGCACCACTCTAACGTTGTGCCACTTTCTCCAATTTCAGCAAACATGCATCGGCAGAGGAAATAGCGATCGCCCGTCGCCAAAAAACGTTAACTCTAATTGTAAGTAATTATGAGTCATTTATTCTCTTGTGTGGGAACAAGCAAATGTATTATCTGAATACATGAGTTTAACTCTAAACTAGTTGTAAATTACAAAAATTTATCTTTAGGTTTAATTCATGAAAAACAGAACTTTTCTTTGTTCAGAGTTGACGCGCACACAAACTATTACTCAAGTCATAGAGCGTGGTTTGTCCGGCTCGAAATTCAAGCGGGATCAGAAAAAAGGAGAAGAGCACACAATGCATTTTCTTTGCACAAAGTGAACAAGGATGAACACGTTATGTTGACCTCATGCTGTTTTCGTGTTTATGTTGAAATAATTGACAGCCCATTGGATTTCGATACGTGTCAGACAATTTACTGTGGTCAATTAGTTGCAAGTGCATTTTCTCTGCGTTCACAAAAGTGAAACGAAAAGTTGTTTTTGGTGAGTTGGTGCTGGTCAACACTGATTGATATTATTGTTTTTTAAATTTTTTTGAGTTTTGGCATGTTCATGTGATGATAGTGGAATTTTTAATTAGTTTGCAGTTTGCCTGTCTATTTAGGCTTGACTTTCGATTCGATTGTTGGGTTGAGCATCAAATACAATGCCTAGAAGATCAAAGCGTACTACTCCAGCAGTGCTGAAGAACCTGAACTTGGATAAGGAAGCAGGAGCGTCTCCGCAACCCAAAAAGTCGATGGAGGATCTTCCTCCAGAAGTAAGTCACTTTAAATTGCGATTTACAGTTATTATAATGTATGGAGAGAAGGGAATGTTGGCATCTTTACAATAATAATGATAACTACAAATATAATTTCCAGGTGGTGACCATCATTTTAGAGCACCTGACACGGAATGAATCGAGGAACGACATTTTGGGCTACCGTCGCGTGAACTCCCAGTGGAAAGACATCATCGGCTCTCTCCTCGAAAAGATGACCATGAGTGGTCACCTTCCAACCTTCCCTACAATGAGGATTAAACCTAGCGATCGCAACACTAGAGAGGATCTGCTCTTCGTACCATTCATCACAATGATACCGGCGGGCCGAAACCCATTTCCTTCCAACTCTCTCCTTCTTTATGGGAATTACAATCCACCAGTGATGGAAACGGTATTTTCTTTGGGTGGACATTTAAATGCAAAGTAAATACTCATAGTTCCGGAATTTATTTGTTTAATTTTTTCTTAGAGGTTCTGTTCGGTCCCCGTTGCGTCCTCCCGAATGCAACGACCCAGTGTTTCACAACTCCAAACTATTTTCCAGACTCCATTAGGATATCAGAGGATGAGCTTAGCTGACTTTATGGGGATATCTGGGAGCTACCTCACCAACTTGGCGCTTGAAAATGTGGTTGTCCTGGGATGGATTCTCTTGTTACGCTTCTCCGCTCAATGTCATCCTTGAAAGTCCTTCGTCTCAAGAATGTCTACTTTCACAATCAAATCATTAAGCCAAGCTTGCCTTCCCGACAGCGCCAACTCTACCGAATCTCACCACGTTAGAAGTCAGCATGGCTGCCTATAACAGGAATGATGGCAATGAACCTGGGCGGTTGATGCAATAAGGCACATTTTGTACGTTTGGCTAATTGCATCGTATTCTGATCAACTTTTGAACTTACGAATTGAAACTTCGGAGCAGCTTCCGGCACTTCAGCGAGGAATTCAATATTTTTATTCATTCCCCGATAAAACAACACTTTCTATCGCCACTACTTCAGATTCTGCTTTCAAGAATCTCAAGGAACTGAACATAGACCATTTTCATCCCAACCTGACCTTTATTCGTAATAGTGAACTAACCAAACTTAAGCGAATCTCTGTATCATACCGACAGTTCCAAGGCAGCATTAAAGACATGACCAATTTTATTGGTAAATGTAAGAGCACTCTTGAGAGACTCCGTGGGACGTCGTTGGCATACCTTGAAGGTCGATCAAGCTGACTTTGAAGGTGTACTGCCTCTATCAAAGTTAAAAACTTTAGAAATACAGTATTTGCCGTGGATAATAGGTGTGATGACAAGAAGATCTCGAGGTTCCTTGCCCTGTTCCCTGCTTTGGAGACGCTTCACTTCCTCCGCTTTCACAGTTCCATGACCACCCCAGCGCAAGAACTCGGAACTGTAGATGACGACGTGGAAAATGCTGATAAAATTGTTGCTGCAAAAGCTCGGATCGCTTCGCTGGAACAAGGAATTTATGAAAGAACCATGAGCTACTATCAACAGCGTGCAGAAATTCCTAATCGAGTAGACAACTGGGAAGAACTGATCGAAGAGCTTCACCGTGAAATGCGCGACTTCACAACTGCTACCAATGCTGAGATGGATGTGTTTTCGAAGGATTGGCAGCTCTTGGAGTGAAGAAACAGGAAGTACTTGTGGAGCAATTGCTGGAGCGTGAAGGAATCTGGAACACTTGTCCCAATCTCAAGCTGGTTTCTGTCAGCTCCGGGGGAAGTCCAGATTGGGATGATCCCTGCTTTCTTCGGAGACCGGTGGCGCTCTGAGATTAGGTGGTAGTGATAAAGAGGATTTTCCATGTTTATTCGATTTTTTGTTCAATTTATATAGGTCAATGTACGCATTCATTCACAGTTATCAAATTGTGCGTTACTGTGTAATTTTAAAGCTACATAAATTACTTGGATTGTTGATATTAGTGGCGGTGTTAAATGGTTTACTTAATGTACATAGAAAAGGAGCAGAAACATGGCATTAATTTGTTAAAGGTTTACTTCTTGATTTTGGATAGCTGCACTGGTACTTTTTGCTTTTTAATAAACTACTGTAAAACGATAATTGTCGTTGATTTTAGCTCTATATTTTTTGCTATTCTTATAACGCCGTTGGTTGTTTACACAATTGAAAAATTTTAAATTAGAAACAACATGAAAATTTCTTTCCATTATTATTTGCTAAACTTTTTTGGCTACATGATTGGACAAGGGGGTCGCATTTATATTAAAACGAGGAAGTCCACGCTAATTTTTTCAGCTTGGATATATTGCGGGTTTTTCATTGAAATATTTATTCCTGTGGCTGGCAATCCCTAGTTGTTTCTCCTAGTTGGAAAATTATACCAACGGCTTTACAAGACTGTCAGTGCATTCTGGATACCAATGGGGCGCTTCTCGTGAATTCCTGGACAAGGCTGGAATATTTGTAATAAGACATTTGGAGGATCCAATTGTAAAATCTATTTCGAATAAGATGCAAACTGATAAGGACGAGTTTGAATGTTTAAGGAGAGTAGCAAGGACCAACTATGCTTGCTTTAATTTCGACGCTGCAGCGGAGTTTAACATAGCTCAGCAGTTTACCGCAACAACAGGAAAGCACCCGTTTCAGTTTGCAAAAGCGAGCGTTTTTTCAACCGCGTTGTCATTCGTGTCACGGAAAAGAGAAGTGTTCATGCCTCACATTAGCGAATTTTTGTCAAGAGCTGTTAGTATGGAACTACCTCTACAAATTATGAAGATAGACATGAGAAACGTATGAATGCAAAAATTGGCTGAAGGAATCAGACCTGAACTGTTTTCAAGCTGGGTGGATGGAGCCAAACCTTTCTCCATACAAAATGTGAAAGCTGCTTTCTTACTTCTTTTCTTTGGATTTGTTATTGCGGTGTCGTGGTTTCTTAAAGAATGCTGCACAATGATATCCAACAATACCGCTACTGTGCAAATATTATTTTAATCGGGCAAAATGAAAAAAGGTAAGTTCAAATCAATGGCATTCATCGAAACTACTGCCATTACAACATACATAACATATCATATGTAATGTATCCGACCAAAAATCATTTCAAAAATATATTCGTTTGATATAATTTCCAAGTATGTCAGAAAGGAGGTAATAAATAAAACTATGTTTGATAATTGTATTGTTTTTCCATCAAATGTCAGAAAACACTTTGACATGAAAGGTGCAAACAAATAACGTGTTTAATGGAATAAAACAATTTTCGCTATCATAATACTCGTTTTTCAGCTAAAGAGGTGGAAGATTTATTTAGAACTCGTACTTTGGTACACTAATGCGAGCATTTGCAAGAGTGACCCGAACCAATAACACCAAAGGTAACCACGATGAGTCAGTCTCCTAACCATCATTTCTATTCATGGTGGTATTGGTTAGTTTGGTTTTTCTGATATGAAGAGCTTCTTTGAATTTCCTTTGGAAATATCTTCCTTATCAATGATGGCGATAAACAGATTGAGTGCTGTGTCCCGGATTATTGAATTGGCGTTCCGCTAATGGTGACCGTTTGGTGTTTGATATCAGCTTCATGTTCCTTTCCTCGAACTTCGACGTCTCTTTTGATTTCTCCAACGTAAACGGCATTACAATTACAGAGAATGAAGTATATTCCGGAGTTGACTTTCGGAATTTCGTCCATGTAGTGGGAGAGGAGGCTGCTAAGTTTCCTACCAGTGAAGAATCCTAAGTTTCTGCTTAGATTTGTGCGTATTATATTAGCCACTTGGTATGTCAAGCGTCAACAATATGGGATTGCACACCAATTTTCATCTTTTATATTTTAGATTTACATGACATCGCAGGAAACTTCATGATGTCCCCTTGCTGAAAAGTTTACCTTTAATATTTCTGTACTAACAACTAAAATTTATTATTTTTGAAGCCCAAATTTGCAAATTTTTCTTGTCAAACTGCAATTTTCGTGTAATTCCTGAGCATTTGGTACATTCATTTTGCAATTTTTTCTAATATCATTTTTGAAACGAATGTGCTTGCCAGGTCATTAGAAAGCTAATTTTGGTGATCAAAAAGTTAAAGTAGCAATTCAGTCAACACATTCGGTATAGCAGCATTCAACTGAGCTTCCTTCAACTGCATCTTTTAAAGCGATTAGTCAGTGTAATCTGCCTGAGGATTTTTTGGATAATATTTCAATAACCTAATCTTGAATATCATACTGATTTCCACTATTTGTCCACTGACATTTTTAATGCTGCTGTATCTGAAGCGGAATCGAATAGTATTGATCCCCCAGGTCAAATAATTATATTCTGTTTCTCATAATACGTGGAGGGAATCTGTTTTGGATAATTTTTTGTTCAATAAAGGATAACTCGTTGTTCTTAATTAAATTGTCATCACATATGGCTGTGGCGCGTGTGACGAGAGAACCAATGACAGCATTTTTTAGTCGATGGTGGTGTGACTTCCAATCTAGGTAACGGTTACTGTGAGTTCCTTTGAGAAACACTTTTCTGCTGATATACATATATATCCTTCATTTTTTCTGGTTAGAGTTGTATCAAGAAAAGTCAAACTGTTGTTCATTTCTTGTTTAAATGTGAATTTTAATGGGCCCGGATAATCGTGTAGGGTCTTCAATATTTTAAGGTGACATCTTTTTCATATGACTGCGAACACAGCATCAACCATTCTGTACCAGCATTTAATGATTGGGATGGTAAGTTTTATTATATTTTCCGTTTTCTGGAGATAAATTTCAGCAAGTATCGGTGAAAGAGGGCTTCCCATAGGCATTCCTTCTTCTTAAATGTGATATTGTCCTCTTCATACGAAGGAGTTATCTAAACATCTCAAAAGTTCAATTATATCATTAACATTGAATTTAGGGAAATGTGTTTTCTATTTTTGATTTTCTTTGAGTTTCTGTTTGACATTTTTGATGATTTCTGGAATTGGAAGATTTGTGAACCATTGCGTGACGTCAACGTTCTTCGAATGGGGCAATTTGGATGTCCTTGATTTTCTCCATAAAATCATGTGTTTTTTAGAGTGTGTTTATGATAATAGGGCAATTTGGATGTATCTGATTTTCTCCACAAAATCAAGTGTTTTTAGAGTGTGTTTATGATATTGGGGCACTTTGAATGTCATTGATTTTCTCCACAAATTCATACGTGTTTTTAGAGTGTGTTAATGATAATGAGGCACTTTGGATGTCGTTGTTTTTCTCCACAAAATCATACGTGTTTTTAGGGTGTGCTTATGATAATAGGGCAATTTGGATGTCCTTGACTTCCTCCACAAAATCATACGTGTTTTTAGAGTGTTAATGATAATGAGGCACTTTGAATGTCATTGATTTTCTCCACAAATTCATACGTGTTTTTAGAGTGTGTTAATGATAATGAGGCACTTTGGATGTCGTTGTTTTTCTCCACAAAATCATACGTGTTTTTAGAGTGTGCTTATGATAATGGGACAATTTGGATGTCCTTGACTTCCTCCACAAAATCATACGTGTTTTTAGAGTGTTAATGATAATGAGGCCTTTTGAATGTCATTGATTTTCTCCACAAATTCATACGTGTTTTTAGAGTGTGTTATGATAATGAGGCACTTTGGATGTCCTTGATTTTCTCCACAAAATCATGCGTGTTTTTGGAGTGTGTTTATGATAATGGGGCACTTTGGATGTCCCTGATTTTTGCTATTGTAATAGTCATACGAATATCCCAATGAACGCGATCATTGACTCGGGCAATTGAAACATCATTGCAAGCTGTAATATTACCAACTAAATTTATGATTTCGTGTCAAATTATGACACATTTTTATTTGGAACCGTAAATTAATTGTTATGCTGCCAAAAGCCCATTCCATCTTGTTAGTTTATACCTGTCCTTCTTAAAATGAAGTGCGGCTCTTTGTGGTTCTGGTTATGTTTCTTTTTATTTCAAGCAGTTAGCCTAACTACATTTACCATCGATTTAAAAACAAAAAAGTCCATAAAAACTCATACTCGAGTGAAACTGCTTTTTGATATAACTTCCAAGCATTTTAAGTATTGTACAGTAATATCATTTACTTCAGACAAAGTAACACGTGAATTAGAGGACATTCTGCAGCAGCATGTAGAAAATGAACAGCAACACGTCACATTTCCCAACCTAAGTATTTACAGCTCAGAAAGCCGGAGTGGAGAAAGGGAAACGAGAAAGCATAACCCCGATTGTAATGTGATAATAAGTGCCATAAACTCTGGAAGTTTTTTAGTGTTCTTTCCCCAAAAATTAAATAAACTGGTTACATTAGAAACTTTCCCATTTACGAAAAGAGACAAGGATCATTTCATTTTCCTTGTAGACTCAATGCAAACGATTATATCTCTCTATTCATCATCAATCTCACGTAAAATCAAGTTCCAGATAGCAATCCTTCCCAACCTTCAACTTTTTTCATATTGCATTTTTTGTAAAAACATTGAAGTTGTGGAAATTAATAAGGAAAAGGATATTGATCCCACATTAAGACAATTATTCCCAGATTTTACTCTGGACTTTCAAGGATTTTCTCTTCGAGTTTCGGGGCCAATTCAATTTCCATCCGCATACGAAATTCAGCTGAAAAACGGAATATGGAAGCACAAACGAGGAGTCAACATTGAGACGTTTTGGTTAATGCAGTGCAAACTGAATTTTACATATATTTTGAGTCCATGCTCCGGACAAGGAAATACAGGTACTCGACTTTCAAATGGAACTTGGATTGGCTGTGTTGGAGACGTTTACTATGGAACTACTGACCTTGCACTTGCTGTGGCTCCAAGTATGGATCGGTGGCAAGTTGTGCAATTTACAACACCAATTGCATACATGGATGCAACATTTTTTACTCATAAACCACTCATAAAATACAACTGGAAGGTCGTATTTCATGCTTTTGGGCTTATTGGATGGATTTTCATTATACTTTCTATTTGTTTGGTTTCATTAACAATTTTTGGAATTGAGAAGCAGTCAACCATAGAAAGAGAAAGTGTTGCATTGAATTCCAACATGTTGAATATATACGGATATTTGGTTGGGCAAAGTATTAACATCGAAATAAGAACTGGAAAGTCTGAATTTCTTTTGTGGATTTGGTTATGCTGCGGTTTTATTATTGGAGCATGTTATTGCTCAAGTCTTCAATCTCTCATTGTTTCTCCTGGGGTAACTTCTGTTCCTGAAACGTTGGAAGACTTGGCTAGTTCCAATTTCGATTGGGGTTCTTACAAGGAATTTCTGAAGCAGAGCATTGCCGGGAATATTATGAGAATTCAGAAATTCCTGTTGTGAAGCAAATTTACCGTGAAAGTCAAACCAACAAGGATCAACTCGATTGCTTCCAAAGCGCAGCTACTAAAAACTACGCTTGTTTTGCATTTGATATCACAGCAAAGTATTTTATTGCTAAACAATTTACGGATCAGTCAGAAAATCATCCATTTCAATTTTCAACAACAAGTTTGTATTCAACTGGAACCACGTTTATAGCGAGAAAAGGCGAAATATTCATGTCCCATTTTAAGGATTTCATTTCAAGCTCTTTCTCAATGGGACTTTCTACTCAAATCCAGAAAAATGATTTTAGACAGGTGCGAAAGCAGACCCAATGGAACGAGCGAGCTCAACAGAATAACATATTCGGGATGGTCCAAGGTCCGCAACCATTTTCAATTGAAAATGTTAAAGCAGCGTTTTCAATTCTATTTTGTGGCATATTTATTGCCGTGTTGGTTTTATTATCAGAAATTGCTTTTGTTGCAGGTGGTTTATTTAGCTCTTGTAAAATGTATATTTTGTTTAAAAGCAGAACTAGAATGAAAACTAGAGCCGCTCATGGAACAACCACCCTTTTTAAAATCATAAGTGAAAACTAACCAAGCAAAAGTTTACATTTAATGCTTCGCTAAACATTTTAATGTGCATACATGTAATTAAACATATATTTGAATAAATATTGCAATTTAATCTTATATTGCTACTCAATGAACTGCAGTTCAGACACTTCAAATAACTAAAAAATATCAATTCCTAAGCAAGAGTAAGTCTACAACCGAGCAATAAAGTTAATGAATACCAGTGCCAGTGGTTCTATCAACGTAATTTGCTTCCAAATCCAATTCTGAGCTCAGACAAGGAATTAAAGCGTTTTTCACAAACCGACTTTCCCGTCCACTCTGAGATTTGAATCACAAACGACATTTTTGGACGTAGTATTCATGTCACCAGCAAACCCATACACGCCAATGACGACCATGTATGAGTTTAGGATTTGAATGATGAGCGTCATTAGAACGGCAAAGGTACCCCAGAACAACGAATGCCAACATAGATGCAGACTATTTGACCAATGCCGACACCCACCAAGAAATATACCATGATGCTCCGGGCATGGACCTCATTAAAAAGCTGGAGCACAATCTGAATCCGTCTGTAGAGCTGATATTTCCGCTCCCATGACATACCTTTACAATCTGAAGCGTTGAGACTGAGCTGATTCTCTCGAGTTAGTTCAATGCTTATCAACATTTCTAAAGCGAAGAATGTACCCACTATTGTAGCTATCTGCCAGACCACGTAGTTGCCAAAAAGTAGGAGCACTCGGTAAACGTAAATTCTACCTGGAAATTTCCAAATTTCATCATTATGAAGAAATCCGAAAACGTTTGATGGCAATAATGGGTCAATTCCAGATGTTAAAGACATGAGCAGTGGGAAGCATTTCATGGTGAGAATAAGTATCTTGTTTATCAATTTTGCAAGCTTTTCCTTCGAATCAGGGGACCGTTTCATAGTAGCTGTAATGTAAAAGAAATAGCTGTTAAAACATTTGCAAACGAAATGAAGAAGGTTTTTAAAAACTATATTTCAACCTTTCTGCATATCTCTGACCGTCCTTATTAGTCCGTTAAATGTTCCGATAATTAGTCGATATTTCCAGTTAAGTTCAAAGTACAAGCTTCCGATTACAATGAGAACAAACGCGAGCATCTTAGCCTGAGTTGTTTGAGCTGTTGACAATGGAGAGTTATTATTCCTGAAGGAATGATGAAGTAGAATGGATCCTCCTATCACCAAAAGCATAAGAGTTGTCCCAATACGGGTTATCTTAGCTGTTGGATTCTGAAGTCCTGTAATATATTTATCTCTGCTTTTATCCCTCTGGAATGGAATAAGATGCAGTAATGTACCATGCTGAATGCATTGGTCGATTCCAGAAAACAAATTTGGTTCAACCAACATTTTTGTAAATTTTAAGAGGTTGGTCGTCTATCTTAATTTTCAGGTAGTTTTGGTGACGTTGTGAGTTTTGTTCAACGTTTGACGTCAATTTTTCCAGCTCGTGGGATAATACTAACAAAAACAAGTCAAATTTGCTTTCTAAATTTGAGTTATTCCAAATTAATCTAGGAAGTTCGGTGGTGAGTGGTATTTGCTGTAAAATTTAGTATAATTAAGTAATCCTATTTATCATGATTCGGCACGGTAACTAATCATTAGCTCTGAAATGAGACAAGATTAAAACAGTAAGATTTGTAAAAACCAGGTTTTGGAGTTCCATGTTTATTTGAGAATATGATAAAATATGATGGAATATGATAATTATATTTTTGCTTCAGGGCACGATGGGACTGAATAACTTGAAAATGAAAATACAAATGCTGGGTTGGCTTCTATATAAACGCTTAATTGAAGCAAATTACCCGTATTATATTCTAAACAAAAAAAGACGGCTGTGGGTAGGTTACAGAAAGCGAAGTAGACGCGGAAATGTTAATTATAGTTTAACCGTTCCAGGTTATTTTTAAATAGAGTTTTCTCTCTTGAGAGTAAACAGTTGTCATGTACATGCACTGATGGAAAAAAAACTTTTTCTTCCCGGTAACCATTTGCACAGAATAGGTCCCTATTTCCCGGTTTTTGTGTAGCCCCCAAAAATTTCCCGGTAAAGTGGTTACCGGGTTACCGCGGAATTTCCACCCTCGTGTACATGTGAGCAGCAGTTAATTAAGTTGGTAAGTGAGGTATTTGTCATGATCTTTGGGTTTGATAGATTGAAAGTATTATTTTACTTGGAACCAATATCAATTACAACTTGCGTTTTTAGAAACACGAATCAGATATTGAAAGTCAACCTGAGAATAAATCTAACAAAATATTATAATTTTGTTTGTGCTTTTATGCAGAGTGGAGCAAAATAATTTAATAAAACTAACAAATCCAAGTACTGGTTTGGCTTCCAAGTATTTATTTATAATACGTTTCTTCAATAAAATTAAAAAACGTGTTCAAATTCAATTTTAAACGTATTTAAAAATCTAAAATTCCTAACAATTAACTTCCAGTTAAATTTGAAGCTTATAAAAAGTAAATGTAAGTCACCATTCATATTTGCTTGCAATTTTTACAGATCTAAATAGAATATGAACCCATATTTGATGTAGAGTAACTTTGCAAAAGCATTACAAATTATTTTGTCAATTGGCGAAAGATAATTAACATTATTAAAAATCAATAATGCAGTTAAAATTATCTACTTTCTTTTGGGTGCTGAGTTTTTAGAACAACGAAACCCCAGCGCTGGCGATAAGGAACAGTTTCTAAACTGATAAGGACCAGTTTGAGAGTTTAGAAATAGGAGTAAGAACCAGCTATGCTTGGTTTACTTATGACGCACAACACTTAATTGATAGTAGGGGATACCATCCATTCCCGTTGGGAGTCACGTTATAACAAAAAAGTGGGAGGTTCGTATAAACCATTTATTGACACCGTTTCAAGGTTTCGTCAATGGGATTGTGGGAACATTTGCCGAAGAATGATTATAGACACGATAAACGGCAGAAACTACGGTAAAACGGGACTAACGAGTAAAGTACACACCTCGTCCCTCACCGAATGGAACGATATTGCGGCTAAATGTAGGTCCATATGAATAATGACTAATCCCACAGTATTGGGTTTCACTGGGCATATTTGTCCCCAGGGCAACGAGTTGAATTTTTAAAATTGACAAATTCCTTATGGGAACTAACACGTAAAACTTTATGGTGAACATGACATTTTTCAAAATTTTCGATATGATCAGATTTTACTTGAATAACATTCCTTACTCGCGAAAAACGTTTTCACGAGTCACATTTTACTTATAACTTCTCTTTTTACTTGAATGATAGTGACTGAATATTCACAATTACACATGCCATTAACGTGCCAATTCTTTCTTACGTGCATTAAGGCGTAGGTCCATTCAAACTTTCAAATAATCTGAGAAGCTATAGGAAAATGTGGCTGGGAAATATTTTTACGAGTAAGAATATTATTCAAGTAAAATCTGATCATATCGAAAATTTTGAAAAATGTCATGTTCACCATAAAGTTTTACGTGTTAATTTCCATAAGGAATTTGTCAATTTTAAAAATTCAACTCGTTGCCCTGGGGACAAATATGCCCAGTGAAACCCAATATTGTGGGATTAGTCATTATTCATATGGACCTACATCTAGCCGTAATATCGTTCCATTTGGTGAGGGGCGAGGTGTGTACTTTACTCGTAAGTGCAACAAGTCTGGGATGGTAATAAGCTATTGAGCTTGCTGATCCGTAAACTTAACCATAGTAAAAATCGTGTTTTTCTGACTTATCTCATTTTTAAATTAGTAATACAACATGCAAAACTCTATCTTACTACAAATTGTTGCAAACAAAGCAGCAAAGTGTTGCGCGTATTACACCTTTTATTTGTTGGGTTACAAAGTATTGGAAATTTTACAAGGTAAACTGAAAACCATAAGTATTCATCACATTCAAACTATTAATTTTTTCTTTAATCCATCCAATTCGAAATTTACCTCAGTTGAATTTGCTACAGCGTTTCTAACAACGTTCATGTCAAATGATTATTTTTTTTAAAGGGAACAGGACTACTTTATGTTCCTGGTAAATTCAAAGAGAACCGGTGGATTTACAGATACATCAGAACGACACCATTTTCAGTTTGCCAGCGACAGTTTGTATTTCACTTCAGTCACATTTATGACAAGAAAGAGGGAAATATTCTTAACCATGTTTAATCACTTCACATCAACATCATTTTCAACGGGGCTACAGCAGATCGAGGGAAGTATTTTTGTCAGAAAAGGAAATTTGACACGGACCGTACAAGGACCACAAGCAATGACATTTAGGAAAGTGAAAGCAGCATTTTTAGTGCTCGTTTGTGGATTCATTTTGACTGCATTTGTTTCGCAAACGAGAGCAGATATAATTAGCTTGTAAGAAAAAAACTTCTCTAAAGCATCCCTCCAGTCGCTCTGTATTGCAGAATAAATATCACTTTTCAAGTTATTTACTAAAATATTACGTGTCATATACTAACATAAAATCGGAAATATATACTGAAATAAAATTTGATCAATACGACTTGAAAATCAACGATTAATTATAGCAAGAATTATTCTGATATTATAGATAACTACATTTAGAACAATTAAAACATACACAGTAAAGCAATGTACCAAGTGGAAAAAAGAGAAAGTATTATTATTACGCCGGACAATTAATTGGAGGAGCTGAGGACCATTTGTGCATACTTGAATCCTATTTTCAAGCAACTTTTCTATTGCTTTTATATTGGATATATAATCTGCAACAAAATTTTTAATAGTTCGACCCGTCTCGCATTGCCCCAATATCTTCATATTTAAGGCTAAAATAGATGTTTCAATTAGAACACTTTTGTGATCAAACTCAGCATTAAAGAAACCTTGGAATGTGTAAGATTTTCAACGCCTAAGTAGCAACAAATCCACGATGCGAGTGCGACTAAAGTTGACAAATATCAGTGGTGTGGTTTTGTCATTTTGATTTGTTCCACCAAATTCAATTTTAAATTCTGGCAACTAAATAAGCCTTTTTCTCAGTGCAACGAATGCTAACGTAGATGTAGACTATTTGAGCAATACTAAAAACCACAAAGAAATAGACCATGATACCCCGAGCGTGGACCTCGTTAAAGAGCTGGAAAAAGACCTGAATCCGTCGGTAGAGCTGATATTTCCATTTTAAACTTTTGCAGCATGAAGCGTTTACGCTAATCGTTGAAGTTGAATCGAAGTTGATACTCCCGAGTTAGTTCAAATGTGACCAACATTTACAAAGTAAAGAATACTCCCATCAAGCAAATTGTAATTGCCAATAAGTAGAAGACTTCGGTAGATGTAAATTCCGCCAGGAATATTCTATGTTTTATCATCGTGAGGAAATCCAAAGACATTAGATGGCAGTGTCGGTTCGATTCCCGCTGTTGCACGAATCAGGAGCACGGCGTGAGATGCATTTCATTGATATGACAACAACACGTGCTTAAATATTATTTACAAGCTGCTTCTTCGTTGACGATCGAGTCAGGAAGGCGTTTCATTCCAGCTGTAATGTCATAAGCATAACCATTATTTGGTTGGTACCGTTTTAGCACGTTAATAAAGCAAAACAATAAAATACAAAAAAAAGCTTTGAATTTTTCCGACAGAATATTCCTGCTGGATATATAATTTTAATTTACCTTTATTTAAATCCGTCTTCATCATTATTAACCCACTGAAGGTTGCAATGAGGAGCTCGTATTTCAAGAAAAGTTTCCCACACAAGCTTCCAGCAGTTGAAGACGTAGGAGCAACAATGCGGTTGTCATTGACTGAGTTTTATGAGCGGTTGATAATGATGAGCTTTCATTTCCTAAGGGTTGATGAAGTAGAGTTGATCCCCCAAAACCCAAAGGAAACAGTTGCCCCAATCCGAGATGTGTTTGCGGTTTGGTCCTGGAACCTGACAGTATATTTTTCTTTGTTTCCTTTCCTCTGAAACGGAATAAGGTGCAATGATTCATCATGTTGAATACAATGATCAATCCCAGAAAACAAATCTGTTTCAAACCACATTTTGCGAATTTGAGTTTATAATTGTTCGTGAACTGCTATTAGAATCGTAGTTGTTAATTGGTTGTTGACTACTGATTTGTTTTTGTGGCCTGTATTTTATACTTGTTGTTGTGGTGTGATATCAAAATGTCTAGCATTTTTAACGTCATGTTAAAGAAATGTGAATTACTAATTTATGTTCTCTTTCGAATACATTAGCATTCTGGTAATTAAAACCTATCTTTAATTCGTTATTATAACTAAGCATTTCACATGTAAGAAAATTATTACTTCTAGCGCTAGCAATTTGCTTCGGTTTTTAACCCGAACAGGCTATTAGATAAGATAATTCTATTGTTGCAGGCAATAGACGTATTTATTTATTTAAATATAATTATAGGTTTCTTACTTGATGACATGATGTCTTATATGTTTGATTGCTTTATTGAGAAAACAAAACCTTAATTTAGTAGCATGTTGAACAACTTCCTCTGAAGTGTAATCAAATCGAATTTTGACACAAAAAAGGAAATTCAGGTTAATTGGCACGAAGGAGCTTCTGAATGTATATTGAAAGTGTTGACGCTCGTGTACCTTCAATTACCAGATATCTATATGTATTTCATCCCGTGTTTACGTGACACAATTTCTGTGAGCAGTTCTAGTTGCTGATTCACCACCTCGTTGTTTACAATTTGCTTGGGTCGGAAGGATTGGCGAAATTTAGGTAACCAGATATTATACTAGTATGTCCAAAAATAATAAGTTACAATAAGCGAATAGTGATTAAACAAGAAGTACATAAAAAAAAAGATTCTGAAACCCTTATATCATTAAAATTTTAAAACCTCATTTAAGTACGTAGGTATTATCAGAAAGGTTGCATCAAGTCTTTTTTTTGAAAATCCAGTTCCTATCATGTGGCACAAATAGAGACAAAAAACCGCTTGAACTTTTCCCTCCAACAAAATTCACCAAGATTGAGCTTGCTGCATATTTTTCGGCGTAAGAGTATACTCTAAGCAACCAGTGAACAAGTCCAGATTTATCTAGGCAGTGGGCCCTTCTGAACACTTTTTGGAAGTTGTCCATCAATTTCCCAACCTTCTTAAAGCTCATAGGCTGTTTCCGCTTATTAGGGATTTGAATTAGGCAACTCAAAATAGTCACACTTTACACAAAAAAACTAAGTTAAAAATAAATTACATTTGCTCAACTTTCACCTTTCCCCCAATTTTTAGGTGTAATATGTGTGGTACCATCACTAAGCGTATTTATGTCGACATTGGTAGACTATATCATTTAAGCAATGATTAAAATTTGGTCTGGTTAATAGAAAGTAATAACTGTCTGTGTATAAAAGGATGCGAGTTTGGTTGAGGATGATACATAAGGACATATATATATACATTTATGCATTAGATATTTTATGCGGATATGAGTTGATCAGATATTTGGCGGTTGGAAAACAAGAAGTTTGCGTTGGAAGCAAGGAACTAGAGCGTGCTAAAGTCGGATCAGATCATCTCATCATGCAACGGGTCAACTTTGAACTTGAGAATGGAATTTTGTGTGTGATTGGATCATTTGTAAATTGATTGTTAATTTGAATTTAACTGTTCCTAATTAAATATTATTGTTACGTGAACAGCCCTTTTAGTTAGTGTTCCTAATTATTGAATAGTACTTCGCTTAGTGATCATAATTAGCCATAGCTGATTGAACAAGGAAATAGCGTCTCAAAATATTTAGTAACCGAAATAATTGGGCATTACTAGCGCATAACCTAAAGGATTGCCCATAAGTTAGAACTGGGGTAATTTAGGCTGTATTTTTACCAAAAATTGCAATCTCTCTCTTTG